>PVIU01018633.1:0-38590 GCA_004026605.1 Ondatra zibethicus
TCTACCTTCACAGCTTCACACAATGGCCTCTCTAGGCCTCCATACAATAACACTCCTAACATATGCCTGACCTCAGCAGCTTTCCTTAGTTGTAGAGATTCTCAAACCCCTTTCTTGTATCCTCTGAATCCAGAACCATGTGGCTGAACCTCCAAGTTCTGTTGCTTGCTTGGCTGGAACAAGCCCCCCTTGTTCAAATACATTTTCACCAGCTTTCTGTTTCCAGTGGTTTCCTTCACTACCTAAGCTTGGCTATACTGGAATTGTCCTGTAGACCTCTGGAGTGCTGGGATTAAAAGTGTATGCCACCATACCTGGCTCTAAACCTTTTTAAAATTGTTTTTCACAAGTTGGAAGCTTAGCTGAGTGGGGTTACGCCCTGAGGTCTCCACTCCATTTTTTTCCATCTAGGATCAGGCTGTTCTTTAAACTTTTTGTCTCCTTGAGCACTTGACTTAGCTCCCTGGTGCTCCCTTTTTCCTCAAACTGTACATTTTTTATTTTTCCTTGCTCAACTTACTCCTTTTCATTATAGAGCTGCATAAGACTGGCCACTAATAATCGTGGGACACAGTAGGCTGTTTTGAAATGTCCTCTGCCAATGCCATTGATCCAAAATTCTTCAGTTTAGCCTCAGGCAGATTTTTCAGACAAGCACAAAAAGCATCTACATTCATTACCTGAATGTCACAACAGTGCTCTCAGGGTTACATATTAATATTCTTTCCTTCTGAAACTTCTTAACCTGGGTCCCCACAGTTCAAATCACCCTCAGCACCACTGTCTTCCATATTCCTACCAGGATGCCCAGTTAAGCCTGGTTCAAAGCCTTCAACTGTTTTCCTAATCCAAAGTCCCCAAGTCCACATTCCACCAACAAACAACATGGTCAGGCCTATCACAACAATGCCCCATACCTGGTACCAACTTCTGTCTTAGTCAATGTTCTATTGCTGTGAAGAGACACCATGACCATGGCAACTCTTCTAGAGGAAAATATTAAATTGGGGCTGGCTTATAGTTTCAGAGGTTTAGCCCATTATCATCATGTTAGGAAACATGGAGATACACATGCAGATACGGTGCTAGAAAAGTAGCTGAGAGTTCTGCATCTGGATCCATAGGCAGCAGGAAGAGAGAGACACTGGGCTTAGTTTGAGCATTTAAAACCCAAAAGCCCACCTCCAGTGACACACTTCCTCAGACAAGGCCACACATACTAATGCCGCTCCCTAAACATTCAAATATATGAGCTTATGGGGGTCATTCTTATTCAAAGTACCACAGGACTCAAGCCAGTGAGCAGTGTTCCTCTGCTCTTTTGGCCTTAGTTCTTGACTCCAGGTTCCTGGACTGAGCCCATGCCCTGACTTCCCTTGATGAAGCACTGTGACTAAGTATAGGCAAATAAACCTAGTTGCTTTTGGTCATTGTGATTTATCACAGCAATAGAAACCAGAACAGAACACCCCTGTCTTGATAATATTCCTGCTGGACTCTGTCATAGCCAAAGGCAACTGGTGGGAAATGTAGCCTCAGGGCATGAAGTCAGCTGTAGCACCTGGAGATCTTGGTCAGTTATACCCTCTGTATAGGACACATTTCCCAGCTGTGACATCAGCTCCTTAATGAGACAGAAACTGAATCACTTTAGCCCTTCTGGAACTCTGACTCCCACCCCTGTACACACACCACACACACACACACACACACACACACACACACACACACACACACACATTGTGTATATAAGTGAAAATGTGGATATATGTGTATTTATAAAGGCAAAATGCCATTCTCTGAATTACTTGGGATGAATAGCATAACATCTACTACTTATCTATGCTAAATGGATTAAACCCTGAGAGATTCATTTTGCTATCTAGGACTCAGCCACATGTTCTGTTTTTCATGCTCAAATACTCCTTGTTGAACAGTTTGCATTGGTAAGAGGACTCAGCCCCTTTCCTTCTTGGGCAAATCTTAGATCCTCTTTGAATTGTACTTTTCTCATCTGTAGGATTTTCTTTAGAGGATTTGTGGTAAGACTTGAGATATTGCTTATAACATTTTTAGCGGATAGTCTGTGGAATTCCAGTTCTTTCCCCCACTTTTATTTTCTTCTCATTTCTTCATCCGGGCTCCTCCTCTGGTACCAGAATTGAGATTTATTAAAGCTTGGGATTTTCACAGTGTAGAAAGGAAGGAGAGTTGGAGAGGCTGTTTCAGGAGGTGGAACCCTGTCTCATTCATAAGGCAGCCACAGAGGTCAGGGGCCTGCCAATCAACACCTTATGTGTTATTTCATTATGAATGAATGTTGACTACTGTAACTGGATAAATGGGTTCCCAGGCTGGGATAAGAGTCCCCAGAGACCCAGAAGCCAGTGCTGCTTTGGTCTGCACATTTTGTGTACATAATCAAATATAACACTGTATTCCAAACAAGTGTGCTGTTTATGAGTTCATCAACACACACACACACACACACACACACACACACACACACACACACACACACGTAAGTTTGAGGAGACAGAAATGTTCACAACCGTGGATGCATCATTACACACTCTATATATGTATCCAATTATCACACTGTGCCCCATAATGTTGTATAATTAAACTAATACAGGACTGAGAAGACAGCTCAGTCTGTCACATTTTTTTTTGCCATGAGAACCTGAGTTAGGATCCCCAGCACCCCCACACACCCAGTTAGGCAGCATTGATCTGTCACTCCAACACTATGGATGGTAGAGACAGACAGATATCTAGAACATGCTGGCCAGTCAGCCCAGCAAATGCTGACCTTCAGGTTCAGTGAGAGGCCCTGTCTCAAAAAATGAGATGGAGAAGTGATTGAGGAAGACATCCCAACATCAACCTCACCCCCTCCCCCATACACTCAACGAAAATAGGTGTACTGGAAATCTGGGCTGCAGTAAAGGGACCCCAGATAAGGTTTTCTATGTGGGCCTTTATCAGTTGAACGTTGGTACCTAAAAGGTACCAAGTTCAGGGAGGGATGCAGGAAGGGGAGTCCAGATCCCTGAGCAGGTAAACCACTTATTAAAGGCAGTGTGGTGGCAAATACCAGGCTTCCCAGGCTCCCCCACTGCAATACCTTTCTCAATGACCATTTTGTTTTGAATGACCCTTGGTAAATTCTATTAAGAGCTTAATAAGTGGAAAAGCTACTTTGATCATTTGAGAACATAGGGCAGAGTCATAATCCCAACTGCCTGGCACATACAACTGGCTTCAGGTCACACACTAACCAAAAGTCAGTTTTAAGCAACGAGTGAGGGACAACCTCCTGTAGCCCTAAACCATCTTCTACACCCTGCAAGCTGGTGCCTCCGGAGCAGTAAGCTTGGCCAATAGGATGAGGTTACCATCTACTTCTTAAGCCCACGACGGCCTATTGACCATTGACTGAGAGCAAGTTGTACGTTACAGGCTTATCTGGCTGTAGGAGCAGCACCAGCTACCAATGAATTGTATCACTGTGCACAGGAAGCTGAGCAAGGACCACTTGTCCTCTTCTTGTTTGTGGTCCTGTGGACTGATCCGACCCTCCATTCCTTTGCCCCGCCCACCCACAGTTTATACACATGTTGGATGCGCACACAAGCATCCTGAAAGCTCTGTTTGCTGAGAACATTCCCCATGTGTTTCCTTTTGGTGGAAGGACAAATGTAGGGTTCTTTAAGACCCCATTTGTCTCAGCAGCTCAGGAGTTTTACCTTAAAGCACACTCTCAGTACCCAGGCTACTCTTGACTTCAGACAGGTTCTTCTCTTATTTACATAGGGATGATGGAGAAGAAGTAATATTGGGGCTGTAACGGGACGATGTGACTCCTCAGCCCTGACAGACTTGGCGACTCTCCCTGTCTGACAACCTATGGGTGTCCTTGCTCTGAAAGCCTCTGAAATGGCTGTTCGGGTGCATGTTGACAGTTTCCTGGCCACCTCTACTAAATGATGTCTCTGAAGCAGTGCACATTAATGACACACCACTGTTTCTCATGGACCTGTTGTCTGTCATCTGAAGACATTTCCCTGTTCAATGTTGATTTGCATATGTAAAAACTCCCTAACAGCCCATTAATTACCATGGGGCCCCTAAAGACTGATGAAGGGATGCTTCATCAGTGGCGCTGTTAACCTTGTCCACAAACAAATACGCACCCATCAGATTTACCTGCTTAACTTCAACTGCAATTACCAAGCAATCAAACAACCGACAAGTGTAGTTGCTAATTCTCCAAATGAGATCTGGAATGTTCTGTTACCTTGTGATTTTTAGCTTCTCGACCGTTATTCTGCTGCACACCCTCTGTCAACATGCGTAACTTGTGTCCCATGAATTGGTTTAGCAAGTGATAGTGGAAGGATTGCATGCGGGATGTAAAGGAACACCTCCAACAATGGAGCTTTAGAATAAAACAATCTCCTAGAAGGGAGTTGCAGACTCTTGATGAGGAGATTCAGCCATCACCAGCAGGTGGCGGTGTGGGCCAGAAAATAAAAATCTGTTTCCAGAAATAGACACAGGGTACTTGAGAAGAACTTTTGGATCAAATGACCTTTAGTCGCCCATGCAGAGGGCTGCTGGAAGGGGCTGCAGAGAGCCACACTGTACACAAGGCCCTTGGGGTCTGAACACAGCTGCCCAACAGAGGACCTCCGCCACTCAGTGTTGCACAGGACAGACTGGAGTCAGTGTGGCCACCTCATCCAGGTCGATGTTTTGGGTCTCAGATGACTCTGGGATTTAAGCACATCATTCTGTTTTCAGTTCTACCGCTTGGCTCCCTTTCTGAAAACCTCACTGGAACTGTTTGCTCTAACTTGAAGACTTATAACTACTTTGCTGCAGTCTTATGGAGGGAAAAGTTTTTTACGTCACTGTTTTTGCAAACATTTGTTTCTCAACCTTGGATCCCAGGATGGTTTATATAAAAAGGAGGTCATTTAAACACACACACACACACACACACACACACACACACACACACACACACACACACACACACACACATTGTCTTTGACTGTGTTCTTGGGAAGAAAGAATTTGTTTGCAACTCAGATGTAAACAAGACTGTTGTGTTCTCTGGAAAATGTACTCAGGATTCCCATTAAATGACTATTCTGATGTAAGATATAAACTTAAAATAAGCACTGTGGTAACTTATTTATTATTTATTTATTTGACAGGGTCTTCTTATGTAGCCCAGGCTCACCTTGAATTCATGGTCTTCCTGCCTCAGCCAGCTGGATGCTGGGAATATAGGTGCGCAGCATCATGGCTGCTGGCATATATTTTGAGTGGACTTTTTTCACCCCTGGATTATTCAGGACTCCTCAGAGAATCAGAGTCAACAGTGTGTACACAGAGATATTGATTGTAAGTAGTTGTTATCAAATGTGCAGAAAGGCTAGTGTGAGATCCGGGAAGAGGTAGTTCAGAGGCCGACTGATGCAGAGCTCCTCCTGGCTAGGGGGACATCAGTTTTACTTTTAAGGCCATCAGCGGAATTGACGAGACCTGTGCACATGAAGAACAATCTATTTGACTCTCGGTCTACTGACTTAAAGATTAATCTTATCTAAAAAATATCTTCATGAGATCATCTAAGATGATGTTTTATTTGGATGGTGTGGTCAAGGCTACTGACACATAAAACGAGCCTCAAATGACCCTTACTGTCTCCTCTTGGTAAGACTCTTCGAGTACATGGAAAGCCTGGGAGTGGGTACACATTTCCCACATACCCCACATTCAGATAACAGAGCAGTGCCCAGACTGGACAAGGACACACGGTCCTAGTACTGGTACTCTCTGCTACTGACCCTTGTGTGGCACTGTGGAGCGTGACACCCACCACCCCCAGTCCATGATTTCCTTTTCTAGTACAGTGAAACGCCTAGAAAAGTTGGAAGTCTTCTAGATGGGGGTGTGAGCTACTGAAAGGCACAGGTCAGAGATGGCACAAGAAGGCTAATTGGGTCAAAGCTGCTGCCAAGGTCTTAGAGGATTCAGGGGCTTCAGAAAGATGGTTCCTGGGAGACTGAGACAAAACTCATTATTGGTTGGAATCAAAGGCCAGAGAGTTATAATACTTCTTAATGGTTATTGTTGTTTTTTTAAAAATAGTGTGTGTGTGTGTGTGTGTGTGTGTGTGTGTGTACAGATGTTCATAGAGGTCAGCAAGTGGAGTCAGACCCCTTGGATCTGGAGTTCCAGGCAGTTGTAAGTTCTCCTTTTTAAATGCTGGGATCCGAACTCAGGTTCTCTGATACAGTAGTAACTGCTAGTATCTACTGAGCATTTGCCCAGTATCAATGGTTGTTGTTTAAAGCAACAAAGTTTGATGTGACTTGTTAAGCAACAGAAGTGTGAAGTGGCTGACCCCTCAGGTCTAGTGAGACTTCTTCAGGGAGGGGCTACCTGCAGGGGGCACAGCCCCAGTGGGTAGATGTTCATTCTGTTGCATGCCACTGGGTATAGATGAATTTTAATAGTCATAATCACATCCACATGCAAATGAGGCAGATAAAGACCACCTTTCTCACCCTTAATAACATCTTTTTTCCCCCATGTGTGGTGGATTTGAATAGGAATGGCCCCTGTAGACTCATTTGTTTGAGTGGTTGGCACATAGGGAGTGGCAATATTAGGAGGTATGGCCTTGTTGGGATGGGTATGGCCTCATTGGAGGAAGTGTATCACTCTAGAGGCAGGCTTTGAGGTCTCATTATTTTAGTTGTGGCTTCTATTGCTGTGAAGAGACACCATGACCACGGCAACTTTTAATAAAAGAAAACATTTAATTTGGGTGGCGTATAGTTCCAGAGGCTCGGGTCATTATCATCATGGTGGGAAAATGGTGATATGTAGGCAGGCATGGTGCTGAGGAAGGAGTTGAGAGTCTTACATCTTGATCCACAGGCAACAGGTAGTGAACTGAGTATCACACCGAGGGAAGCTTGAGCAAAGGAGACCTCAATGCCCACCACCACAGTGACACTCTTCCTCCAACAAGGCCATGCCTATTCCAACAAAGTCACATCTCCTAATAATGCCACCCCTATGAGTTTATGGGGGCCAATTACATTCAAACTACCACTCAGATATGCCCAAGCCATACCCGTGGTCTCCTTCTGCTGCCTGTGGATCGAGATACAGGACTCTCAGCTCCTTCTCCAACATCATATCTGCTTGCATGCCTTCAGACTTCTTGCCATGATGTTAATAGACTAAATCTCGAAACTGTAAGTCAGCCTAGTTAAATGTTTTCCTTTCTAAGATTTGCTATGTGTAGTAAGAGGCGCGTGGGCCTGCTTTTCGGCCCGGCGGCCACCCGGCTCCCACTGCCCGGTGACTGGCTAGATTATACCCGAAATAATTACACGGAAACTGTATTCATTGAAATACTGCCTGGCCCATTAGCTCTAGCCTCTTATTGGCTAACTCTCACATATTTGCTTAACCCATTTCTAATAATCTGTGTGTCACCACGAGTCGTGGCTTACCAGGAAAGATTCAGCGTGTGTGTCCTGGGAGCTTCATGGCGGCGGCTCTCTCTGACTTTCCCTTTCCCAGCATTCTGTTCTCTCTCCCTGTCTATCTAAGTCCTGCCTTATCAAAAGGCCAAGGCAGTTTCTTTATTATCCAATAAGAACAACCCAAATACAGAAGGACCCTCCTACACCAGCCATGGTCATGGTGTCTCTTACAGCAATAGGAACTCTAACTAAGACACTATGGTTCTGGGTACCAAAACCCTAGATCTTGTGCATGTTAGACACACACTCTCCCACTTTGCTACACTTCCTGCCTACAAGCACCTGTAATTTTCTTGGCATTTGCAAGGTCAAAATTTGTATAAGATAAGGCTGCAATTTCAGTTCCTCCTGGTTTGAGTGATCTTTAAGTCATGCATCCACTGAGATGGCTACCTTGGAGATTTCTGGTAGACAATCTTCGTGAGTGTTCTTTAAAAAAAATTCTGACTCCAGTTTCTAAAATGCATTTATGTCTCAATCTACCCCCATTCCAAGTCATTTGGTAAATAGATCCAGATTCTACGGGAGGCAGGTTTGGTCTCTCTCTTCCCTTTCAGACCCTGGCCCCTGTGTCTTTTCAGTACCAGTTGGAGTCAAGAATACACACTCCAGGTGACACATTCGAGAATACACACTCTAGGTGACACGTTCAGGGCACCTGTCATGTTCCCTCACCGGGTCCTTCTTGCTGCCAGTCCTGAGACCATCTGGCAGCTTCATATTCAAGACTTTCCAGGGTTGGAATCCAGGCCTGCCTGCTTCTGATCTGCCTGGATTCCTGGTGGTGAACTCTCCCCTGCAGGTGGCACCCTGCTCTCCCCTCCTGATTGAGCACGACTAATGCTCAGGCTGTTAAACCACTTCACCACGTTGAGGGTCCACTTGACATACAAGGTGGAGAACAGACTGTTCAAATCACTCAGCAGGCCTTGAAAAGCTCAGAGAACTTTCCTTCCTCTTGGTTAAAAACAATAAATAAATTAAGCGATGTTCCAGGCCTATTTGCTGAATGAATCAGGTCAATAGACTAATGCAAAGCACTTCTGCCAGTAGGACTTTGCAACACACAGCAGTTTTCACATCTAAGTACTGGAGTTCTGTGCAAGATATAAATAGGTAAATAGGATAATTACCAACATTCCCATTTTGCAGATGGGAGAGACTGAGGCTTGAGCTCACGCAACTTTTGGGTGGTAGATCTGAAACCGAATTCAGTGTCACTGATTGCCAACCCCATCTTCCTTGAACTGAGGATTTGAACCTCTGACAGAGTCTAGGGCCGCAATCTCTCTTTTCTCCTCCTTTGGAACACATCTGCAAAGGATGAAATGGCATGGGATGAGCTGTGTTAGGATTTATGCTTTACATAATTCTTTTTGGCATTGGACAAATAATTAAACACATCCCTGTAGTTTCCACACTTAGGAGACTGAGGGAAGAAGGAGCAATTGAGCCGAAGAGTTTGAGGACATTCTGGACAAGAGTGAAGTCCTGTCTATGAAAGAAAAAAAGAAAACATTTGGGAAGCAACTAAATCTCCTTTCTAATTCATTTTTGCACAGTGAAGTGTCCCCTCCTCCTGTCATTTTCTGGACTGTGTTTTTGTATGCTTTGTCTTCAGTGAGCACCCGTGGGTTTAGACCCAGGAGGAGCCACAGTAGTTCGTGAGCTTTGCTGTTTATTCGTCTAACCCCAGACTCTCCAAACACCAGGAGAAAAACATCAACTGTAAGACGTGTGGCTAGTTTTCAAAGGTCCCCAGAACAAATGGAAATTTAGGACGAAGTCTGAAACAGGAAGAATCTTCAGGCCCCTGGTTCCTGAATGCAAAGCTTCCAGTAAGTTCCCTGGGTGAGGCTGAACTGAGTGTCACAGCCTGCTCATAACCTGGCTGCTTTGAGAAGGTCTGCTCTGTGAATGGTCTGCCTCCTCAGACTCCATCTCTGGTGCACCAAGAACAGAAACTAAAGGTGCAGAGCAACAATTGCCAAGTAGTTTACAGAAAGGACCCAAAAACTCTTGACTCCCCAAAGAGTCTCCCCAAGGGACATTTCCATGTGCCACAGTCTAACGCAAGTTCAGGTTGTGTCTATAACACTTTCTGTCTTACAACGAGGGTCACTTAGTAGTTATGTGTAAAACAGTAATTCCCCTGCCTCAAATATCCCAGTGAAATATACAGCCAGGCCTAAGCTGGCTCACAGCCCCTGGAAACACTGGGAGTCTGGGGGCTTCACCCTCTCTGCAATTTCTTCTCACCGACCTCTGACCCGAGCCATGTTAATATCGTCCCTCTGTCCAAGCCCTGCATCTGGTCTGAGGCGGTCTCATCATAACCAGCCAGGTCTGGCACAGCAGGATCATGTGGCTTCAGGTTTCCAGGCCTTTTTCCAGAGCCACTCTACTTTCCAATAGAATGACAAGAAGCAGGGGTCCCTCCCTCGAGCCCTGTGTGCACCTCTGCAGCACCATAGCCATAGGAAGGAGGTGCTGAACTTCAGCAGACTATAAAAATGAGCCACTGACTTCGTTAGTTATTCTCGTGTCCATATGACCAAAGGGAGGCATTTATTTCGGCTTATGGTTTCAAAGGGTCCAGCTCATGTTTGCTTAGCCACATGCACTTGGATACTAGATCCAAGAGGGAGTGGGAGATTTTACAAAAAGTTGTTTGTGTTATGGATTATAGGAAGGAAAAAGAAAGAGAAGGGTGGCGGGGAGGGGGGAACAAGTGGAGGAGCTGGACAGGAGCAAGATAACCCTAAGGACCAAATTTCTCCCACCCCCTCCTAAAGTTTCCACATTCTCCCCCAAATAGTGCCTTGGTTTGTGACTAAGAGTTCAATATGCAAGTCTGCAAGGGATGCTTCGTAGTCAGATCACAGCGGGGACAAACAAAACCTATCAGAACCACTGTAGAGGACAGAGCGGTGAGGAGATGAACAGAGGAGAAGGAGAAAAGAAGGGCAAAAACGAAAGAGAAGGGGTGGGGTGCAAAAGGCAGAAGGAGGAGGGTGGGAAAGAGAGAAGAAAGGAAATCATTTTGACCCATGTAGCAAAGTCACTACCCAGACTAGGCAAGTTTTATCAATGGGGTTAAAGGAAAGCTTTATGTTTGTATTCTGTTGAGCTTGAGCAGGTGGTGTACTATATACCTGTGGACTTAGCACTTGGGAGGCGGAGTCAGGAAGATTTAGAGTCTGAGGTTAGTCTGGGACCCACAGTAAGACCCTTTCTAAAAAACAAACGACTAAACAAAAACCCAGACAAATGAACAGGTTACTTCGAACATCCTTTACCCACACTGGCAGAGGTAGCTGCTATCTGGGAAGCTTCCGAATGGGAGGTCAAGAGTAGGGGCCTCTGTTTAATGATTTAGTGCTTTGGGGACATTTTCAGATCTGTGCGGAACTTCACGGTCATCCCATTTCATTAAGATGCGAAGAAATTGCTGCCCTGCTCTCAAGGCATCTGTTTCATGAGTCCATCCAAGGAAGCCAAGGCTGACATAGGGTCTAGTCAGACTTAGTTATGGTGTACGAGTGCTGGGGCAGCTTGGTAAATTCTGGCTAAGAGACAAATGGTAGAGTCTGCAGGTCACCAGGGTTGGTGACCATAAAGGAGCTACATGGCCACTTCCCTTGAACAGGGCCAGGGAATCAGCTATTATTCCTTTTCAAATAGAAATATCCCAAATAATTTTCAGAGTTTTAGTCTCTGACTATTTGGAAATACTGCATCACTTCATACAAGAATATGCACATGTTATATATAATGTACATGTAACATATATAATAATATATAAATACCATGCACATGAATATATATTAATATATATAAACTGTAAAATTCCTTGGAAGTTGGAGTCCCTTACCCCATCTCAAGTGATATTGTCTGGGGTGGCAGCTGAGAGCTAAATTCCTGACCTTCCCGATCTTCCCATCATTGAGAGGCGGAAATAGGATGGGATGGAATAGTTTTTCCTTCTCTCCTCCACACTGCTGCTGCCCAGGACTGTCGGCAGTCTCCCAGCTTCTATCCCTCACTCCAAGTAAGCTAAAGGTGTTCCGATCATCTGGCACCTTGCTGGAGACCAGAACCTGTCATTTCCGTGGAAAGGACAGAGTGCACACTGGAAAAGGTTCTGCCGAATATTCATATAACTGGCTTGAGAAAGACAGCTCAGATTCACAGAGAGGTCGGCAAATCAGATAGCTTCTAATTGGTGCTATTGGTGGCTTTTCATTTCCACTTGGAGCGCACATGAGTGTGTACTTTTCCTCAGTTAGAAGTTTAACTGCGGGTTGTAGATGTAGCTCAATTGGTAGCATATACATATACATATACATATGTATGCTCAACCAGCACGCACGAAGATCTGGTTCAGGTCCCCAGCCTGGTAGAAAACTGGGTAAGGTATAATGGCACGTGCCTATAATCCCAGTACTTGGGGGATGGAGGCAAGAGGGTCAGAAATTCAAGGTCATTTATTTTGCTACATAGCAAGTTCAAAAACAGCCTAGAAAAATGATACCTGGCCCTAAACAGAACAACAAACAAAATCAGCTTCTTTTTAGTTGTAGCCTCTGTTTTTGTATATGACGTCATTTTTTGTATTGTTATGTCTCTGAATTATTATTAGGTTAATTTTAAATGTTTTCTTAATTTGCCCAAATCAAGAATTTAGAGGGCTTTTTAAAAACAATATTAGGAGTACCTAGTGTGTCTTTTGTGACATCCAGTTTATCCTGAGAGCACTGTGGTCTCTGTTACAGCGATATGTTGGGACAAGGAATGGAAATTTTCAAAGGGACAGCTAGGGGTAGCTTTTGTGATTCATTTCTTGGTAGGCGCTCTGACTTGGTTGGAATAATACAGTGGTGTTATTAGCCTGCAGGTTGGCAGAATGGACAATCTTGTTACTTATCTAAGAATTTCCTCCCTTGACATAGATGGATGCAGAAACGTGGTTCAGGCAGCCTGGGAGATAGAACGTATTGCTACAGGTGTGGCAGGTCAGAGATAGACCCACAATGGCCAAGAACAGGAAGCCCATCTGGCTGGTAAAAGACGGTGCTAGGCAACCGGTGGTCACCTAGGCAACCAGTAGGGTTGGTGGGGGGAGTCCAGCAAGAGGTAACAGGGAGTCCAGATGATAGGACAGACATGTACACAGAGGCAGGCCATGGAGGTAGGGGCTATACGGAAGCCCAGGCAGGTGGTCAGCCTTGATGACATCTGTCAGCTGCAGGCACAATACACTGAGCCACGTGAAGGGCAAGAGTCGGACAGTATTTCAGGAAGCTGGGAGACCCTGGAAGTCACCAAAAGGAAACAAGCATCTGGGAAAATAGATGGGGCTGTAGGTGTGAGAACAGAGCACTTGATGCTGCTGGCTTCAGAGATGGAATCCAATCTGGCTTATGAGTCAAAGAATTATGGCATTGCTGAGTATTTGCATAGGACTTCTTAATTTCTCCATCTGGGCAGACCATGGAATTTGGGGAACCAGACAAGGCATTTCCAAATTGAGGGTAGCTGGTTAGAAAGTTTTGGGTTTAGAAGTATGGGAGAGATTTTTAGTTAGAGGACAGAACTGTCATTCCATAGACTGTGCGCTCAGGGTTAAAGTGGTAAGCGATATGTGTGTGTCTAAGAGCATTTGAGCGCATATGAAGTGAGTCTGTGCAGGGCTGTCAATGTGTTCAAGTGTTCATGCGCATGAGGGGGCAGCAAGACGTCCCTGCTTGGTGGCTAGAAGATAGGAAACTATTTCACAGTAAACTCCAGCGTAACACCCCACAGTGGACTGTGATTGTCAAGACTGGGACTGGAACCCACTTTCATTCCCTCAGAAGGAAACGCCCTTCTGCTTATTTCCACCTGTCAGATAGACTGGCTGATGGGAAAGCTATGACAAAATAGTGCCCCTCACCCTGAACACAGAGCAACAGATGGCACCCCCGCCTGGATCTCCTTGGCTTAAGGGAAGTGAGGTCTCACTCTTCAGAAGGTGTGGCCTAGTCTGGGGAGGTCAATAAGGTTGTATATAGCTGAAATCAAGCCAGAACTTTAAGCAACCCTGAACTCAACATTGTCCCTTCTGTGGCTTCTCTAGGGTGAGCCTCACTCTTTTTCAGATTTTTGGTGCTGGGACCCATGCAGCAAGGAGGAGGGGCATGAAACAGCCTTCAATAGTCTGGGTGACTCTAGAATAAATAGCTTGGCTGGGTGTGGAAGTCAGCGGGTGGATCCCGATGAATGGGGCCCTCAGTGTCTCTGGTGCACAACTGTTCTTCTTTTGTTTATAAGTCTTTAGCTCTCTGTTATATAAACATCTGGAGGGCTGAGTATCATTTCTGCACTAGTCAAGGAAGAATGCATCTTACATTCCCTCACAAAGAGGCAAAATGGTGTGTGGGCTACATCAGCATAGGAACTGGAAAATCTGTGTGGAGTAGCCTTGAAGGGATCACTCTTGGTTTATGAATTACTTTTCTTTCCTCCTCCAACATCTGTGAGGCAATGAAATAGTAAGTGTGAAGAAGTCTCAAGATTCCTTTCCGGGTAGAACTGAGTGTGTTTGTTTTATACCAGTGGCCATAAACAGGGCAGCGTATCAAATGGGAATGAAACTGTAGCCATAGAATTTTGCAAACTTTATTCTTCCACTGATATATTAAGCAGTCTGCCATTAACCGAACTGCTCATCTCCATATCTGAAGTTTCTATTGTGGTTACTTGTGTGTATACTTTCTGGGGCTTGAGTATTAATAAAAATACAAAAATCATTAACATTGCCATCTGACCAGTGTTTTGTTGTGAAGATGAAATGAAGGACATGACTGTTTTGAGCATACTTTGGTCATGTATGGCTTCACTACTGAAAGTACGGCTCACAGACCAATGTCATGAACATGACATCACTTTCGACCTTTTGGGAAATGCAGGGAAAGAGAGGAAGAGGAGGAGGAATCAAGGCCCATGAATTTCACCAGCAGACTTGGAGCAAGTTGGATGTGCTGTACTGAGGAGAGGTAACCAAGCCGTGCGGCAGAATGTAGATTAAAAATATGGGTTAATTAAGTTATAAGAGATAGTTGAAAGCAAGCTAAGCTAAAGGCCAAGCTTTTATAGTTATTAATAAGTCTCCATGCTGTTATTTGGGGGCAGGCAATGAAAAGGTAGTCGGACAAGACAAATTGCTATGGAAATCAGTGTTAACATCAATGGAAATGGGGCTTGGAGTCCAGTTAGAGAATCCTGTAGATATAGAGATTTTGCTCTGGCCACTTACAAGAAGCCAATGAACCTTTCTGTTGGGAACCGAGTCTCCTATTGCCAGAGGATCTGCTCAGCACTGTCATTTCTAGTCCATCTTTCTTTAACCTGAGGCATGAGTGAAAGAGAAATAAAAGTCAAGTATATTTAAATAAAATCAGGACAGTGTCCATCAGAGCCATATTGAATAAGAACTTTCTAAAGTAGAGGCAAGAATTCTATGTAAGTAGCCAGCACCCCAGTGTCACCCAGACCCTCCTACTGTTTCTAAGAGTGACAATCAGAAACTCTTCTTTATTGTGAGCTTAGAAAACTATGTTCTTATCCTTGGCCTCTGACACTTAGCTTCTTGGATCTGGGGAGAAAATACAAGAAATGTGTCTTTTCAATTTTGCTGTAAGGTCGCTTTGGTTCACTGCAGAAGGGTATTTGCAGATTCAGATGCTCATTCGCCTTTCGGTGGCTGGCACTGACAGAGGTGAGACCCTCTGCTTGCTCTTGGGATAAAATGAAGGTACTTAAACTAGACAGTCACCTACGACTATTCTTCCTCTTAGCAAACAATTACTAAGACAATGAGGACTTCCTTAGTTAGAGGCAACTGGGGTGTGGGTGGCATATGGCCACCCTAACCTTGAGGCTGTCCTCTCCTCAGAAGATAAGTCAGTGTACAGACATCAGAAGCAGCTGAGGCTTTGGGAAGGAAACCAAAGAAAGCATTTTATGTTGAGACACCAGTTCAGTCACTTGCTAAAGACACTTCTGGCCGGGAGGTATCTCTGAATGCTCAGTCATGTGTGCTGCTGGGCAAGTAGGAATGGCAGAGGGGAAGCTTTGAAACGGGAAGCCATGACATCTGTCCGCAGAGGGTCTTGTAAAGGAACTGGGGTTTAATGAGTGGACAATGAGGAGCTGTTGAAAGTTCCTGAGTGAGGACATGACTGAATCAAGTTAATCCAGTGGGTTTGTACAATTAAATTACAAAGGCTACACTCATAACTAGGGAGTGGGTCCCAATGGGTTGGGCTTTGGTATCTAGCTCCCGTTTTGTGATATCAAGAAAGAGAACTGGAGCGGGAAACCTCTCTTGGGAATTAGGGTTTCATGTCAACCAGTGAAGTGCATTCGACCCTTATAAAGAGTCCTAAATGACTTATTTATGGGCTCTTCTATGATATATCTACAAGAGCCTAACAAGTCCCCAAAATGAATGCATTCTTTAAATGAGAAAATATCTCCAAGAAAACCCAGTTAAAATACATTTAAGAGAACTCATAATCATGCAGAAGTTAGTTTTACAATTCTACTATGATTTGAGATTGTGGGTATTTTTTTTAATGTTTCTGCTTACTTAAAGAAATGTAAGCAAATGAGACAATATTTCAACCTCTCTAAGAAAGCCTTTGTGCGAAGATCCTGTGGCTTAACATTGGCTAAGACCCTTAAAACCCAATCTTCACCAATCATTCTTTAAACTACCACACTCCTCTCCCAATGTTCTATGACCAGAGAGATGCCCGCTGCTTGGCCATTTGATGTATCTCCTCCTAAAACTTTGGTAAATGATAACAGGTAAGAAAACAAATGCCTCTGAGCTCAATCCTCCAGCAGAGAAATTTCTGGAATTTTGGTGCTCTTGGTAGTTTTCAATACTTAAGCAGGCTTTTCTCAGCAAGTTCTCCCAGTTAAAACATGGAGCCCCCTTTATCTGGATCTAACTGATGATGTCTGTGGTTGATTATTTGTTGCCAATGAAGCTACATAGGTAGGAGAGCTAGCTATTGCTACCAGTGCTCTCACCAAGGGCACATCTCCCTGCTACTTCTCCAAAGCCTTCACTTAGCATCCGCTATTCTGGACAGTAGGCTAGGAACTAGACATCTTAAATACTGTTGTTAGATCCTATCTCATCCTCATGGAATTTAAGATTCAATGTTGGATGCACCTGTAAAATACACAGTGCAAGGCGGGAGGGCTTCAGATCTGAGGCTGGTTGGAAAGATAAACGTCCTCATGGGCTTTGGAAGCTATGTTGGGATTTTAATCTTTGTAAAAAGTGATTGAAGTCTTTGATCCAAAGGATGAGATGGACTAGTTTGGAATTCTGAGGAAAAATCTAATTCAGAATAGAAGAGCAAAGTGAAGAATGAGCAAATGGAAGTGAGGAGGGGAGCTGTGATCTGGGGGTACAGGTGAGACGGTGATATCAACTGTGGACAGCCGTGACGGAGATCAGGAGACTACCACTTCCCAGCCCTGGCACCACTACAAGTCCTTCAAGCCATGCTTGCTTTGCACTGATACAAGAAGACGGTTTTGTCCTTTGTCTCAGTACTAAGGAAACACTGGTCTACATTTGATGTTTCACTCCAGTATATGCCAAGAGGTCAATCCCATCTCTCTCTGTATCCAGGAATGCTGGGGTCCTAAAGTGGCATTAGCTTGGGCTTCTGCTGGCCATCCAGAGTGGGATGTTCATACTTCTGGAAGTGGCCTATTCCCAGACAACAGTACTCTGTTCTGCAGGTACAAGCACATTTCAGAGTCACCTCCTGGCACATTTTCACTATGTGCATGTGCTAGTTAGGCATTTTAATATGCTCTGTGTGAGACGAGTGGCCCGGAGCTTCACCCCAGCATCAGTCATCCGACTGGAAGAGGCAGCAGTAGAACTGTGCTGATGCAACACCTCACAGAAAGAGGATGCAGCGTCAGCATCTTATTTAAAAAATAGAAGGAAATGGGGTACCTGCACACACACACACACACACACACACACACACACACACAGAGAGAGAGAGAGAGAGAGAGAGAGAGAGAGAGAGAGAGAGAGGAGAGACCTACCTGTGCACACACCTCTCCATGCCTAGGTATGCTGCTTAGAGCCTCCATTTTGAAAGTGTGTGGTGAACAGGTATTATTTTTAAAGTGACATTAAGTTCTTGGGATGGTTATGGGAAAGGAATACAGAATCCAAATATTTTTGTCCATGTAGGTGAGGGTCTCTGTCTCTTAAAGCTTAATAAAAAAAATTTAGCCATCTTTATTGTCTTATTTCTTCCTAGGTGTCTGTTATTTCTCAGCAGCTGTCAACATACACTAGGACAGCAGGGGGCGCACAAGCACGGAGGAAGAGCCCCTCTGGGTGTGATTGTACTCCTGGCCACAATTCACTTCCTGCCTCAGCAAGGTACAAATTTAGGAGTGAATGAATGAATGGCTGTTGCCTTGGGCTGTAGTCGACTTAAAGAGGCCTACAGAATACTAAAAAGCAGTGAGAGTTCTTTTTACCTTTAGAATCGAAGGCAATTACACAGCATCTCTTAATTGTATCATATAACATCTCTTAATTGAAATCAACTAGAGCTCCCATGGTTATTATTTTAAAAATCACCGAAGCCATTATTTTAAAAAGAAGACAAAACATCTTTGTAGCTGTCAGCAGGCTCAAATAGCACACATTGGGAGAAAGGATAAAGTAATTGGAAATACTGGGTTCCTTCCTGAGAGCTCGAACGGTCAATGAAAAGGAGGAAGGTAGAAACAGCACGCCAGCAGCAAACACATTTGAGTAAACATCAGTTTCTGTGCACACTCCATTTCCATTGCTATCTGAGCTAGATCTTAATTCAAGAGGTTTAACCTGCTCTACGGAAAATGAATGAAAGCGAATGCAGCACAGCGCCAGAAGAGCTTGGCGGCTATAGACCGGTGAACCCTTCTCCCATGCTCTGTAATTCGGGTGAGTTTCCTTCAAAACTATTAAGGCATCTTCATTGGAGCCGGGGTGATTCTAAGCAACACTAATGGTGTGCTCGATGTTACAATAAGTGAGATAAATGATAGCAAACTTGTCTGAGCAGATGTACCTAATGACAGAGGCGTAGAAGCGTAATACGACGAGAATAGAAATGTTCAAAGGCAGGGAACAAGAGCCCCTGGAATCGCTATGAGCAGGTTAGTATCCAGGCACCGAGTGAATGATGCATGAGTCTGAACACTTTGTCGCCTCCTCTAGTGCAGCCTAGTTCTTTATAAGGCCAGGGTCACAGAGAGAGAAAGGAAACCCTCTTGGATTTCAGATCTCCATTTCCAGAGAAACCCAAGAAATGTCTAGTGGAGGAATAAGGAGAAAGCTCTTGAATTACAGAGTAATACTTGACGGCGGGAGGAGATTGGGTCTATTTTCAACCTACCCCCAAAGAGAATAGCGCATTTCACCCATTTTAGGCTGAATTTTCATAAGCCAAAGAAAATCTTAACTAGTGCATGTGACTGATAGTATAGCCTCAACTAACGAGCTTGTTTCTCTTCTACTCTCTCCCCATTCCTACTCCCCCCCACCGCCATGTGACTGATTATTTACATTTATGAAATTTTTGGTTCTCTACTCCACAGGGGCAACTAACGTGGAAGGAACGTAATGGAAAGATGGAGGCAGTATAATTTGGGTTCATTGCTTTAGCCTTTGGTTTAAATATGTAGTGAGTTGTGGGGGAAAGAACCGCTGGGAAGAGGCAACCCCTTTGGCTCCCGGGAATGAAAATTTCATGACTGTGCTTTTAAATGGGCCGGTAGAAGTGGGCCTCGACAAGGCACTGTTCTGAATGGGAAGCTGCTTCCCGCCTTGCTCAGAACCCTAGAAGCCTCATTGTAAAGATTAGGCATGATTCCTTTGAGCCCAGAGACCTCACACAACATACTGTTGCAGGGCTTATTAGCTGGAAGTTTTTAGGAAGACTGTGAAAGGATTTGTCAGTGATTGAATCCACACTAGGCATCAAAATCGGTATGAAATTTGCCAAATAGAAATTAAAACATATACAACATATCAAGAGAGTTGTTTCATAGCACTTTTTCAGAGAGTGGCAGGCATATCTAACTTCAGTCAGGCTGAGTGTGTATAACTCTGTCACTATCAAAGTGGCAGGCCATTGATATTCCCACCATCTCCTTTACTCATTATTGTTATTACTGTTGTATTAAGAACACTTAACAGGCAATATGCCTTTTGACAAAGACTATTAGTTCCTACTCACAGAGCAACGGGTGTCAATACAGAGGAGTTGTGTATTAGATTCCTCTTCTCTTGATGTCTCCTGTGGCCTATGCTGTTCCAACTTGTGATGGCCTCAGTCCCTTCTGTACAGTTGACTTCTGTCTCCACTTGAAATCCTAACAGAGGTTGCCTTGTGTTTTTGTGCCTTCTAATCTTGACCCCAAGCATCTTCTTTTGTTCCCTGGCTTCTTTGCAGTGTTTTCTATCTCACTTCTAGGGCATAGTTTAAACTTAAAATGTTTTTTCTTCTCTGAAACCCCCAAATTCCTTATTAAACTCTCTTCACCCCCCCTTATGTAGGTACCCTAAATGGAGCTCAGGTTGCCTGATTTTATCTGAAAAGTCACCTCTCCAGCCCCAGACTTACTTTAAGGAGCTCTTGGATGGTCCGATGCCTGGCCATCTAAGAAAATACAGATGAATGCTTTGCCAATGTTGCCTAGAAAGGTAGACCAGTAAGCTGCACATTTCCTGTCAATTTTCTACCTGAGGATTGAAGACCAAATGATGAACAGAATTTCTCCCTGCTATATGCAAAAGGATTGGTTCCAGGACCCCACAACAAAACGTGAATGTAACCTGGACATACCCTTTCATATACTTTATTCCTAGAGTTCCAATGACCCCCTAATACCATGAAAATGTAAATGCTGTGTAAATAGTTGCTATCCTGTATCATTTAGGGAGTAATAACAATAAAAAGTATGTACATGAATAGGCAGAGATGTAATATGACTAGTTGAATCCATGGATGTAGAGCCTGGTTACTCAGCTCAAATGTAGTGTCACCCATGAAAACAAAATGCGGCTTCTATTTTTTTTTTCAAGGCAGCATTTCTCTGTAGCTTTGGAGCTTATCCTGGAACTAGCTCTTGTAGACCAGGCTGGCCTCAAACTCACAGAGATCCACCTGCCTCTGCCTCCCAAGTACTGGGATTAAAGGCTTGCGCCATCAGCACCTGGCTAAAAATCCTAAAATTGTAAATCCCTAAAGTCTCTCTAAGATGTTTGCTCACTTTTCTGTTGCAATTGTGTTACTCTTGGGAAGGGCAATTTTTGAAGCATGGAGGTGTTAGAAAATCAAAGTGGGAAATGCCCAGGATAAGAAGCAAAGGGGGTGCCAGGTAGTGTGGCTCAGGCCTTTAATCCCAGCACTTCGGAGGCAGAGGCGGGATCTCTGCCTGGTCTATAGAGTGAGTTCCAGGACGGCCAGAGCTAAACAGGGAAACTCTGTCTTGGGAAAAAAAAAGGGAAAGGAAAAAAAGAAAGGAAGGAATGAGAAAAAAAGAAAGAAAGAAAGAAAGGAACCAAAGAAAAGCAGTTATATTATAAATACGTTGAAGAAAGCCACCCTACACTGGACATTTGCAAATTCTCAAATCTAGTTGCAATGCAGCAGTCACAGACTATGGTGTCCCTGGCAGTGACTGCTAACTTCCTTAAGTTAGCTACTGCAGTTAAATTTAGATAAATAAACAAATAAAAACCCAAAACTTCATTCTCAGTTTCCTCAGTCCGGTTAACTACATTTCAAATGCTCAGAGCACGTGCTGCCAGTGGCTATTGTACCCGTAAAGAATAAGCAGAGGTTATTTTTTAGAAAGTTCCACTAGACATGCCGGTCTAGAGAACTGGTAGGAAATAGGGGCTGGGACAAGCCATCTGCCCATCATTGAGCTGAATCGATTCCTCTGATATTGTTGAGTATTCGGGCAGAATTGCTTACCAACTAAAGCTGGATCCAACGGATCTTCACAAAGGAACAGAAAAACGTTCAGAAAAAAGAAACATTGTTGGAATACCTCAGCCCTTCTGAGATTGCTCAGTTGTTAACTTTAGACTCTCTCAAACCTTCGCCAATACTTTCTCACCATCAGAAAAATGTGTGGAATCCTTAAGTCTTTATTTTTGTCCCTTTCCCTCCAGAACAGATGCTGGTGGGGGGGGTGTCTCTGTGGTTGCATCCCTGCATCATCCTCTAGCTGGGAACCCACAGAAACCTGCTCTTCCTAGCTGAGAATGGTGGGTACTTCTTTCTTGCTCTCATCTTCTGAGCTGGGTCGGGTAGGAAGCAGATGGCTGGAGATCAGGCGTCTGGGTTGGAGGGCTTCTGTGGAATGAGAGTTGAAAGGATGAGGGAGAAAAGAGGAAAGGGGAATCCGAGGAGTAGCTTCAGGGTGTGCCCTGTGCTCCCATGACAAAAATGTCCTGGCACTGAGGTGAGTTTTGCATGATTTCCTGAAGGTGGGGATGTTGGAGCTTGGATGGACTTTGTGGCTTACGAGGAGGAGAGTTCTAGCCTTCTGTTAAGTTCATTGCTAAGTGTGGACGAAGAAGTTTGTGTTGATGGCTGTATCCTGAGACAGCAGCCGGTCTGATTTTCTCCCTTTTAAAAAAATGACAAGAAATAAGCATAAACTTGTACAAATAACTAGGGAGGAAAAAATGATTTCTGAAGTAATCAAGTTGATTTCACCCCACAGGGAAGAGTTAAGAGGAAAAAGAAGAACTTAGTAAAAATGCGTTTCATAAGTAGTTCAAATGTCTACTATGTTACAGTAGAGCCATAAATAATCTAGGCCTGGTAGGGCATGCCTGCAAGCTCAATGCTTAGGACACCACGGCAGGAGGATCAGGAGTTTATGGCCTGCCTGGGCTATATGGTGAGACTTTATCTCAAACCAAACAAAGCAAGCAAACACTTAAAAAAGAGGGGAAGAGGGAGTGTGAAGGAAAGTGGGGGGAGGCAAGTTGTGAGGGGAAATGGGGGTGGCAGGGGGAGAAAAAAGGGAAAGAACAGTCAGAAGTAATTATGGCTGAAACGCTCTGCTAGCTTTTCAATGTGCCTGAAGAATTCTGCTTCACCCAGCCAAGGAATCAACTCCCATTTATTAAATGCCTGACAGCTGAGTATGATGTACCTTAGTGTAGAGTATCTGATACTTTAAATTTGATTCCCCCCCTCCCCTGGCAACGAGGAAGGTTTCTAGTCTCTGTTCCATATTCTTTGACACTATATTTGTAGGCTCTTAGTTCAAGAGTATGACATCTGGCCTGCGAGAGTTTGCTAAGTGAGTGAAAGAACTAGAAAATTACACTTAAGGTAAGATGTCCTGAGCTGAAGTCAGGAAAATACTTGGAGTGTGATGGTCAGAAAGTTATGGAGTGCCAGCGTTCTTCATAATAATGCCTTATATTTGGATAGCACTCTGTACTTTGCAAAGCTATTTCACACCTATAATTTCATTTGATTTGCTGCTAAACCTTACATAACATTATTAGCCTTTATGGGCTTTCATTTTTCACCCATGGCAAGGAAAAAATACCCCATGGAAATAACGTTATCTTTTCATCGAGATGTGGTCAGAGTTATTATTGAGTAATTCCCTAGAATAGCATTAGAAGTCAATCTGAATATAAAGGGAGAGCCATCACTCTTGAGGTTTTTAAAGCCTATTTGTTATGGCCTAAATGGGAAAGGCTGCTGAATAAATTAATGCATTTCAAATATGAATTCAAGTTACCTTTGACTGAAACTTGGTGGAATGTGGGAAAGTTAAGCTTTAAAATCTTGCTAAGGTGATTCTGAAAGGCGTACCATGTTGCAAATTTGTATAGTCCACAGTCAGTTTATTACCTCTTCTTTCAGAAAATCCGCTGCTTTTCCAGGTATGTAAGTCCAGTTCCCTAGGTTTTTCTGTGGTTCTTCAGAGCGGGAGCTATAGGAGAACCAGCAGAGGGGGTTCAAATCCCAGCTCTCCCACTTACCAACTGTGAGACACTGTAAACAACTCATGTCCTTTGAATCTGGTAAATTTGAGGCTCACCTGGGCAACTTAGGGAGGCCTTGTCACAAAATGAAATAAAATGGACTAGAAATGCACTCAGCGGTAGGACATTGGCCCTAGCATGTCCGAAGCTGCAGATTTAATTTCCGGTACACACACACACACACACACACACACACACACACACACACACACACGCATGCACACATGGCAGTTTGTGGAAGTTCAGTGGAAAACAAAAACAAAGTTTTCTGGTTCTCTAGAAGATTGATTAAATAGTAAACCCGACTGTCACAGGTAATTGCCGGCATCGCAAATAAAAGCAATACGTATGGGATGCAGCTTTAAATTTTTATCGGCTTATTGTACATAATAGAGCCTAGTTTGATCAATGGAAGGAGCAAAAGAGGTCCCAACTGCTCCATCTCAGCAACAGAGTTATTGAGACGGGGCTCTTCTTGAGGAGACTCCCAGAGATTCCATCACTAAATTGTCAAGGAAGTGAAGCTGAGGGAAGAATGTTGGCCTGAGGCAGACTGCCTTTGCTGCTTACTTTGTAAGTGCTCTTTCTGCTGTGGGATAATGCTCTTGCACCCTGTAAAGATTTGTCACTTGTATTGGTTTGATGTATGATTAATAAAAACTCAGAGAGAAGTTGGGGTTCAGCTTGAAGATCTGAAAAGCAAAGCAGCCAGCCACTGGCTCTTACCTTGACCTCAGTCCAAAATGGCGATCCTGCCTCTAGGAATCTCAGAATGAGACTGAGACTGAGAGCCGTCTCCTCCTGTTTTATATTCTTCTCTAGTTCTGGGATTAAAGGAGTGTACCACTATCACCTGGCTTCTATGGCAAACTAGTGTGGCTACTGGGATCAAAGGTATATGTTATTGCTGTTTGGTCTATAAGACTGGACAGTGTGGCTGTTTTACTTTTCTGATCCTAAGGCAAGCTTTCTTTATTAAAAAAACAAGTGAAATGCCACTACGTTGGTTTAATAAAATGATGATTGGCCAGTAGCCAGACAGGAAGTATAGACAGGTTGACTAGACTAGGAGAATTCTGGGAAGAGAAAAGGCTCAGTCTGCAGTCACCAGTCAGACACAGAGGAGACAGGGTGAGAATGCCTCTCTGAGTAAGGCTGGACAGAAACTCTACTTACACCTTCTTAATGACATGGTACAGCTCCATTGTTCTTGTACAGTTACTTTTACAGTGCTTTCACTAAACACCTGGCAGAAGAACTTAAGGAAGGAATATATTTTAGCCCCCAGTTCAGGTATACAGTACATCACCGCAGGGAAGGCATGGGCAGGATGCTGCCTAACGCTGTATGGCTTGCAGCATGGCTTGCTGGCTTCTTGACCACTGGACCCAGAAGCAGAGAACTCAGCCTGGAAGTGGGCTGGGCTCTGGTCCTCAATGTTGGCCCCTAGTAGCCTGTGTTCTAAAGCTGCTCAAAATAGCTCTGCTGGCTGAGAGCCAAGTGTTAGAACACATGAGTCTGTGGGGGACAGTTCACCTTCAAACCATAGCACCATCTCACCAGACTCAGTCCTTTATGGTTATATTCCAGTCCATCATTAAGATATATGCCAGGAACTGGAATTAATTTTAAATGGAGGCATCTTTAAAACAACAAATCCCATTGAAACACATTGCTTCTGTTGACATGAAGCAATGTTCAAACAACTAATTTTGCCAGACTGAAAGCAAAAAAAAAAAAAAAAAAAAGAGAGAAGACAGTCTCCTTTATTATTTGATTCAATAGCACCACTGCCAAGAAGAGTCAGAGGGTACCCTCTGTGTGTGGTGTTAGGAACTCTGATTTATCTCCTTGTGATTTTGTTTCTTAGACTCTCTATAGAATTTTTTGGTTTTTAACAGTTTGTACCTCTGATTCCCATTCCTCATCTGTACTGAAAGTTCTTTCTCTGTACAAAAATCTTAGTTTTTGTTCCTGGTTGAGAAATTGGCACATACCATAAAAAATGGGAGCTTTTCTTTTTAAAGACATGTTTTTATTTACAAGTGTGTGTATGTGTGCATGCGTGCGTGTGTGTGTGTGTGTGTGTGTGTGTGTGTGTGTGTGTGTCTGGTACCTGTGGAGGCCAGAAGGGGGTTTTGGATCTCCAGGAGCTGGAGTTGCAGGCAGTTATGAGTCACCTGACATAGATGCTGGCAACCAAATTTAGGTTCTGTGGAAGAGTAGCAAATACTCTTAATCTCTGAGCCACCTCTCCAGTCCCCAAAACTACATTTGCCAAATTAACATTCACAAGAAGCCTCAAGAGTAGGGCACAGCATTTTTTTCTGATGAGAAAATTGTCATGTGTACAAAGAACCCACCCAACAAAAGGAGATACAGGGATGCTTGTGTTTGGAAAGAATAAGAATTTAGTTACTTTATTGACTCTCTGTACAAGGCACTGCCCAAGGGTCTGCATGCTCTCAACCCTTCATTTATTCCTTCTGACTCAGCTCGGGGATTTTATACCCTGGGAAAGTGAGACTCAAAGAAATTAAACACTTATCTGGGGTCATATTTAGTGCATATCTAGCTGCTATTAGGACCAAAATCTGCTTGGTCCCAATGACCCAATGCCACACATGCCACACTGAGTCGTAGAATAGCCCAATTCTTTTGTTTCTCTAATGATATTCATTAAGTATTAATTAAAAGCAATTGAGGGATGGTAGTAATTGGCTTTTCCCTGGCCCCTCCCACCAGACACTGAATTACTAAGAAGACTTGCCTATCAAATTTTCTGACCCACACCTGAGGGTGTAAGAGGTCTATGTTCACCTTATTTCAGGAGGAATTACATATGTGGTGAGAGCAGGAGAGGCGGGTGTGATGTACAAAAATGTGCTGAAAGAATGTGAATCTTGGTCACTGCCCCATTTGGGGATGAAGATTGGAAGGGCAGGGTTTCCAAAACAGTCTCTGTGATGGAGTTGGGCTTATGCAGTCAACAGCGGGTAGGCTGTGCCTTCGTGTATTACCAGGCAGGCCGAGGTTGTGGTTTGCAGAAATGATGTGTGTTGTTGATCTGAGGTGGCTAAGGAATCAATGATTGGAACTCAGGGGGCCTGTAATCCTTGATAGGAAGCAAACTATTTCATTATTTTAACAAGCCTCTGAGTGAACTTTGACATTTTCTTCCCTTATGCACACAGTCAATAAACCACAATAATATCAACAGGACCTGTGACTGCCACCAATAGGAATCAGGTGTTTTCAGATCATACTATGATTGCAGAGATGTCATTATCTAAATCACTAAATCCAGGCCTACTAGACTTCACCAGGCCCTACATTTTAATGTGTTAGTAAACTCACAGACATATTGCTATGTCACACTCTCTACTGTTTTGTATGTCAAGCCCCGTTCCTTTTGGCAGTCTGTATGTCTCACCCTACCTTGAAAGCATCATTCTGAGGCTGTCCTCTACAACAAAGGGCCACAACTCCCACAAATAACAAAATTACACATTCAGAATCACACAGACTTCATCCAGCACAGCTCAGTATTTTAAATCCTCTGCTGCCGGCCCTATTCAGACTAAGAATCTAAATAAACTTCAAAATCTATGTTCACTCCAATTTTTTAAGCATTTTTTAAATTGAGATGACCAAAGCATATTTCAAAATTTGCGTTTTCCTTATATAGAAGATAAGTAAAACAAAAATGTCAGAGTCAGGCTCCTAGACCCCCACGTATTTCTGAGGGTAGAGTGGGTCAAGGGGGCAGATCTGCAATGCTGATGTCTCACTGAAACAAAGACTTTTGTGTTTGTCTTCATGGATTGGCTACAAGAGCTGACTATGGTCCATAGTATCCTTTAAAACTCCCCCTAGCTTGCTTCCCCAGCAGCTTGGCAGTAGCTAGGATTTCCATTATCAGTCTGACTTTGGGCTAGGGTGTGATACCGGCATCCCCGTTCTAGATGATCCTGAAAAAACTTACCTCCCAGAATTTTAATGCCTCCTTCTTCACATTGCCCAATGGATGCTATAGATGTCGGTGGTTGAGGTCACCTGACTTCATTGTGAGAAGCAGCACAAAGGAAACAACATTGCCACGTTTCCAGTCTTGTAGGCATGAAATCATGGCGATAGGTCTTTATTCCTTCTGCTGAAGGCTTGACTACGGGGTCAGTCCAGGCTGGGGAGATGTTGGGGTGGTAGCAGGTGCTTTCAAGTCTAACCAGTGGTGGGTTTGAATTTCTTTGACTGTGTGAGAGTCAATGCCATTTCAATAATAAGTGATGGGTGATGCTTTGCTTACTGCATTTCCCATCCCAGAAAAATCCCTGAGCTCAGGTGTGATTTCCAAGAAGCCCATATTAGAAGGAAAATATTCTCAAGAGGGACATAGACCTAATGATATGACTTTTACTGGCAGAGTGAGCATACATCCCCGTATCTAGAACACCCTAGACTAACATGTCCAATGTAAATCATATATCCCTTCCATCTTGAGCATGTCCTACTTTGAAGATAGACTGAATGATTATCCTGCTTATTGGGATTATGAATGGAAAAGAGGGAAGGATGTGCTGACTACAGTAAGGAATACTAGGGACGATATTGTAGGTGTAGCGTGCTCTTGGGATGGACAGTGGAGGTGAGAGAGGATGGGGTCAAAGATTAATGTTATCCCATTTCTGGTTCTCTGAATACTGGCTCCATCTTAGTGATTGACATCTGCAGATTCTTCCTTTCTAAAGCCTGATTTTAAACCCTCATGCCTGGGTAGCTTTGGAAATGCCTTTTTAATCATGACATTTTAACCATGGGTGGGAGACAGGTACCAGAATCTTCCATTGGAGATTTTTGTCCCAATTCCCCCCTAGTTTCAGATTCTAATCCCTAAATCTATATGCATATTTTAGAAAAGCTCAGGGGTTCCTTGGTGGAACTTGCTTATTTTAAAAAGAAACCCTGTGACCCAGGTATCACCAAGGAGAAAGAGGAAGTGAGGCCATTGGTGGCTCGGTAATCCACACTTACTGTGACTTTGTGTTTTGAGCATCACCCTTTCCACTTACAAACAGTTATATTATTAAAAAGATATTTTCCAATGATAGTAACCTTGGCAGTAGTTGTCAAGGCTAATAGTTTGACATTTCAGATCACCCACAACTAATCAACTGAACATGGCAACACATTTGAAAAACCCATTATAGACGGAAGGCCCTGAAGTAATATGTCAACGCTCGCACTAACAGCTGTTATGTAAACGGGCTGATTTTTCATTGCTGAATGGTCACGTGACTGGAGGAAGAGTGCTTTGAAGGACACGTGCATGTAGCTGGGAAAGGAGATTGTGTTATTGAATGCCATGTATTTATGGGGGAAAGTCCCTATCACCACTGATAAAAAAAAAAAACACTCACTCATCACTCACAAATGCTTTTAGGGAGGTTTTTTTTCCCATCTAAACATTTTACTCCCTGAAGGGTGTGGAGAGCTGTTACACTATTATTGCCTTCTGATTAGGGAAGTGATCTGTAGAGCCAGGCATCCTGGAGCTGTGGTCCATGGTTTCTCCCAAAAAGAAGAGGAGAGCAAGTCAGGAGCTCTGGACATCCACAACCTCCAAGTCTACATGGGCAAACAAAGAAGGGATCTAATTAGCTTCTGCAATTCCTATAGATTTTCAAATTACAAATTACTTGAAATATTTAAGGAACCTGGCTCTGGACAGGTTTTCTTAAAAAAAAAAAATTCAGGCTGAGTTCCTAACAGGATGATGACCTTTGTGAATGGTGAAAAGGAAAATAAATCAGTTTAATCCCAAAGTGACACAGAAGGGTTGAAAAGAAAAGATTGAGAGAAAAAAAAATAATGAGGCAAAAAGAGCTATGTCCAGATGGTTTAGTCAATAAGGGCTCTTACTGCTCTTGCAGAGGACTGGAATTCAGTTCCCAGCACCCACAGCAGGTGGCCAACAGCACCTGTAACCTCAGCTCCTGGGTACAGGTGCCCTCTTATGTCTCTGTGGACAGCTGCATTCACGGTCCCTGCATGTTCCCTCATAGACACCTAGATACACACACTATTAAGATAATGAAAATAAATATTTTAAAAAGAGGTAAAGAAAGCTGGTAGTTTTCATAGTAGAAAAAAATGGAATTTAGAGTGAAAATATCAACATGAAAAAGGCATATGTAACAGATTTTCATAAAGGAAATCCTTCAAATATGATGAAAATAATCATATTTGAGGATAAAGGAGGGAGACAGGAAACAGTTGTTGGTAGATGTTAGGATGGCATTACAAAGAAAGACTAAACTTCAGGACTCTACAGAAAGGTGACTATTGGTAATGATAATGTATAGTGTGTGTGTGTGTGTGTGTGTGTGTGTTAAAGGTCAGGAGAAAGGATTTCGCATATTCTAATCACAGGGAAGGATCAATGTATCAACACATACAAGTGCTAGTCGGAGTATTAGTCATTGTCTTGTTGAGACATCATACCTAACAAAACAATGTAGGAGGAAAAGGTTCTGTTGGCTTGCCATTTGAGGGTATAGTCTGTCATGGAGGGGTAGTCTTGGTGGCAGGACCTTGAGGTGACTGGTCATATTGTGTCCACAGTTAAGAAGCAGAGAGAGAGAGAGACAGACAGAGAAAGAGAGAGAGAGAGAGAGAAAGAGAGAGAGAGAGAGAGATATGCTTGGGATCTGCTCAGCTCCCTTTCCCCTTTTTAATCCAGCCTGGGATCCCAGCCCATAGAATAGCATCTCCCATGTTTAGGATGGGTCTTCCCGCTTCAGTTACTGTAATTTGGGGACTACTTCACAGGTAAGTCCAAAGCTGTGTCTCTATGGTGATTTAAAATCATGTCAGGTTGGTAATCAAGACAAACCAGCATACTCAACTTCCTGCTCGACATGCACGGGAGGTAGTCAAGTCACTGAGAGGGAGGAGTTGCAAATGGTAGCCAGGGTCAAGGCAAGCAGTCCTATAGAGTCTCCTAGCAGCCTTGGACACTGCCCCCACAGCCTCGTTTCCTACCAGCTCATTGCAGTACTCTGGGTCTCCCAAATTATGGTGCTTCAGGATTTACAGTGGTCCCTTCACACACAATCCTGCCCAGTTCTGTCCTCCTGATTTGTGGTTGTGGCTCTTTTGCCTGTTTGTTTGCTTGTTTACTTATTTTAAAGCAGGGTCTCACTATGTAGCCATTTGCTGGCCTAGAACTTACTATGTAGACAAGGCTGGCCTCGAACTCACAGACATCTGCCTGCTTCTGCTTCTTGAATGCTGGAGCTAACGGTGTGCACCACCTTGCCCAGTTTATCTCTGTTTTATTATGGCTCCAAACCTGATGTCTTATGGTTTGTTTTGTTTTTTTACTGGATTTTGTTTACACTGGGGGGGGGATGCTTAATTAAGTTACTGCTGTCAGATAAAAAAAATTTAAAAGTAAAAGAGAGGAGTTGCTTTGGCTCATGGTTTAAGGGATCTTTCGACTCCGTTGCTTTGGGGCCTGCAGTGAAGCAGTCAGACATGATGGGGAGACTGTGATGGAGCAAAGCTAGGAAGAAGAGGAGGAGAAAAAAATGGCTGCCATATCACAGTATCTCTTCAGGACCAGAGGACCTCGGCCTAGGCCACAGCTCGTACAAAATTTCTACCATCTCCTGACAGAACAATCTTTCAACATGTAGATATTTGGCAGATATTTTTAACAAGCCACAGAAACATCTTTAGCCAGATAGTGTATGTGTATTGTTACTTATCCCATAAGTACATTTTATAGTCCAAACCTTCTTAAAACCATGATCTGAACAATTTCACCTTGAAATATATAAAGTAAAGACTTGTGAAGGTGGTTTGGGTCAATAAATTCCCAAGCACAATGTACCCCAACTCTCTCAAAGCAGAGAGACCAAAGTGAACTGAAAATTGTTCAGGATAGCACAGCAAAATCATTCATGGAAATCAACAAGCAGGCTTGCTTTAACACAGATACCTCCACCCTGTGAAAAATAAGTTTTCCTTTTTAAATGTATACGGAGTACTTCAACACAGTCTCAAATCTCAAATAATTATCAGATTGGAGATCTGTTCTTTAACTAAAATTAACTCAAGCAGAAACCAATGATGCATGAAAAGACAACAGTTCCTCTAATGTTTTGGAGACTGGAAACACCTGTCTAAAAAGTCATAGGTTCAAGAAAAGAAGACAGTGAAAGTAACCTGAATCCTAATATGTGTATACATTGTGTATATGTATATATGTGTATATGCATCTATATACATATATTCCCTAGCAACAAAAATGGCTGCAGAGAGAAGTGTAACCTGAGAGCTAAGATAATACCGAAACCATTTCCTCTTCAGAGCAGACAGTGGGAAATCAGGATGGTCTCTGAAGTCACCTTACCTAGCAGGGAAAAAATTCAGAAATAAAAGGCAAGGAAAGGTCACAATGGGAAGAGAGATCATCAAGTCAGGAAAGTGGAGGTGTTTGTTTCTGACTGATAACTTGTGGTAAATGACTTCTTAAAAAATGATGGGACCAATTACCACCCATAACTCTACATGCTAATTGTATTTCTTTCAGGAAGACTTCGCATTGCACAAGAGAATTTTAAATAGGCCCTTTCAGAATGTTTGGAGCTACCAAAGGCCTCCCAGCTGACGGTGTCAGAGGTGGGAGGTATCAGAAGGAGGTGGGGGTCCAGACACTGTTCAGGTGGAGGAGGAAGTAACCACCCACCAGTCTTCAGTGGCTTAGAAGATACCAGCTTTCTCCACATTGGAGTCAGAAAATCTACATTAACTTTTTGTTTTTCTAACATTATTCTTTGACAACGAGGCACTTAGCCCAATCAAGACAATTTCTTATAATTTTCTGTTCATTAAGATATGGTTTAAGCCAATAGACTTCGGTTGGGGGCTTCCTTGGAGCTGTTGAGTCAAAGTTGGACGCCCCACTCCACTCCACTTCTCACACTGCTGGATTGATTATTCTGCCCAGCACCTCCACGAAATCTGAGAGCCTGAATTTTGTGCCCAATTAAACATGGAATTAAAAGCTCAGAGAGGCACATCCATTATCAAAATTGGGCCTTTTCACACTGTCTACGCTCACTCAGAAAACATTGCCTAGCAAGCTAATAAACCCCAGCCGGTTGTCATTCTGGCAGTATGCATCGCCTCTGTCTGCAGCAAAGGGCTTCCAAGTCTGAACGGAATCCAAATGAGCTCAGTGCCAGTGGATTAATTGACAAAACAGGTGAGTCAGGGCTAATTTACAGAATTAATAGCATTTCTCAAAGCTTTGGAAACCTGCTTTGCTTTAAGTCAGGTTCAAATGACTCCTGGGTTGGAAGAATGGAGGAGTCCAGAACTCTGTCCCAGTGTCACCACGTTCTTCCTTGTAGCATCTTTGCTTAGAAGTGTGGTATTTATACAACATGTAGAAACCTTTTTTCTACTTGGAAGTGTATTGAACTTTCCACAGTCCACCTGATAACGTAGAAAAGCTTGAAGACAGGGCAAAAATGGTAAGCAAATGAACTGTCATTTTTACCAATGATAGAACGTTGATCCGATTGCATTAGAGGCAGATTGAGGTGTGAAAGGGACATTTCACCCGTAACAGAATAAGAAATGCAGAGGCTCATATTTATGCAGGTACTTCCGCTTTGCTCAGGGAAAATTCTCTCAAAATCGCTTACATACAGAACAATATCAAAAGGCAGTGACTTATATCCTGTGTTATGTTGGAGGGCAGCATGGTAGGAAATGGCACAAAAGGCACTGCCCTCCCGACAAAAACTGAAAGAATCTTAGGGAACCAAGACCCTTGTCCTTGGTTTGTTAGGACCCATCTAAACCCAAGTCCAAGCTCATTGCCTTGTTGAGATTCAGAGTCTCCCCAAGACAGATTCATGTCTGGCCAGTGAGCCTGGGAATCAGAGACCATTTCACACCATCTTCTCAAACATTCCAGAACCCACCCACCATCCACCTGTATAGATCAGGCTGGCTTTGAACTCAAGGTCATTCTCTAACTTAGTCCCCAACCTGGAGGCAGGACCTAAAGTTGAGGCCAGAAAGGAGCACTGCTTACTGGTTTGCTCCTCATGGTTCGCTCAGCCTGCCCAGGGAGGGCACCATTCACAGTGAACTGGGCCCTCTCACATCAAATACTAGTTAAGAAACTCCTCCACAGCCTTGCCTACTGGCCAATCTTAGGGAGGCATTTTCACAATTAAGATTCCCCCTTCTTAGATATGTCTGGATTTGTGTCAAGCTGACAAAAACCAATCAGAACAAGCATGGATAGATAACCACTCTTAAAAATGAACTCTCAGCGTAACTTCAAACCACACAATCATTGGTTGTCCCTGCTGGTTCCACAACTGCTTTGAATTTGGCACTGGGTTGGGAAAGCCCACCTATCAGAATGACCCTGCCAACCATGCACTGCCTCTCTTTTGTGGAACTCAGTTTTCTCAGCTGTAAGGGAGGAGTTAACTGGTGTGCCACCAAAGTTCCTCTCCCTCTAACAGGTCACACATTGCTGCATTCCCAGCTTCACGGTGTATAGAATCTGTTTGGAAGGTTAAGTTTTTAGGAAAGGTGCGTGACAGCTGAGGCACAAATAGGAAATCCCACTCTCCTCTGTGACCTCACACAAATTGCTTCTCATTCTGAGCTTCCGGATTTTTAAAGTGGGAAAAAAATAACCCAGATAATATCTACATTGCAATTTATTTTTTAAAAATGAGGCAATGTATGCAGAAGCTAGTGCCTGGTGTACAGCAAGCACTCGGGAAATCATGGTTATTATCATGGTTGTCTTTTATGGGACTTTCAATATTGCCTTTTGCTGTAAGCTTGCCAAGTATTTTTTAATAAAAGTGACTGTAGAGGCTCACTCTGAGCTTACTTGGCTTTCTCTTCTTTCCTGGGTACAACTCAACATAGTGAGGTTGCATTTCTCAGCATCCCTTACAAGTTATATGTCCTCATGTGATTGCTTTCTGACAATGGAATATGAATGGAAAGCCTCCCACCTGTGATAGCTCCTCTCTTTTGTGGTAATTCAATGCAGACAATTTTTGTTGTTTTTAGTTATAGATAAGCCGTGTGTAGGTATGTGCATGTGAGCGTTAGTGCCCACAGTGGACAGAGGCATTTCATCCTCCTGCGACTGGAGTTATGGTGGTTGTGAACTACCTTATGTGGGTGCCGTAAGCCAAACTCAGGTCCCCCAAAGAGCAGTAGACACAATTTTTTTGTGGGGCTGGAGAGAGGGCTTAAAGGTTAAGAGCACTCTCTGTTTTTCCAGAGAACTTAAGTTTGATTCCCAGCATCCACATGGAGTCTCAAAACTGACTATAACTCCAGTTCCAGGGGATTTGAAATCCTCTCCGGATTCCATGAACGGATACATATGATGCACAGACATACATTCAGGCAAAACATCCATGAAATAAAAAGAAAAAATATTTAAATATTTAAATTATTTAAAAATTTTATGTGTATGACTGTTTGTCTTTTTATTTAGCTAGACTCTGAAGGGACCTTTGCTCTTTCAATTAGTTTTAGTATTTATACAGCCTTCTAATGTAATAGACTAGAGAGGGCACTTATAGACAGGGTATAGCCTAGGGTTTATTTATATGGGAGGCCAGACTAAGTAACTGGTGAGATATTTGCACCATGCTTCTATTTTATTCAACCATGGATTTAACTTCTTCATGTTATTACCAAAGAGGCTATAAGCAAAACCACAGAATTAACCCGATAAAATCAAAAGAAGACATTGACCATACATAATCGAAATTTTCTTAAAAACTTGTTACTTTTCTGTTGCTGTCGTAAAACAACACAACTAAAAGTGACTTATGGAGGGAAGAATTTTTTAAGGCTTGGGGTCAGATGGATAAGAGTGCATCTTGACTCAGAGACATGGCACCAGACAGGCATGGTGGTTGGACCAGGAAGCTGAGAGATCCCATTCTTAGGCACAAACATGAAGCAGAGAGACTGTCCTAGCTAGTTTCATGTCAAACTGACACAAACTAGAGCTATCTGAGAGGAAGGGACCTTAACTGAGAAAATGCCTCCATGAGATCCAACTGTAGGGCATTCTCTTAATTTGTGATTGTTGGGAGAGGGCCCAGCCCATTGTAGATGGTGGTCCTGGGTACTATAAAAAGCAGGCTGAGCAAGCCATGAGGAGCAAGCCAATAAGAAGTACCTCTCCATGGCCTCTGCATCAGCTCCAGGTTCCTGCTCTGTTTGAGTTTCTGTCCTGACTTCCTTTGATACTGTACACTGATGTGGAAATATAAGTCAAATAAGCCCTTTGCTCCCCAGGTGGCTTTGGTCAAGGTGTTTCATCACAGCAATGGTAGCCCTACCTAGGACAATGGCAAAACTGGAAGTGAGGGATGCTATGAAGCTTTCAATTCTTGTCCCCAGTGCTATTTTTTTTTCCAGCAAGGTTACGCCTACTAAACTTTCTCAAACAGTGTCACTAACTGGGGACCAAGTTGAAGCTGCCTTAGTTAGGGTTAATATTGCTATAATAAGACACCATGACCCAAAGCAACTTTGAGAGGAAAGTGTTTGGCTTACACAACCTGAATTGCAGTCCACTGAGGGAAACCAAGGCAATGATTCAAACTGGTGGAAACCTGGAGGCAGAAGCCGATGCAGAAGCCTTGGAAGGTTGCTACTTAATGACTTTCTCCTAATGGCCTTTTCAGTCTGGTTCCTTTTTTTATTATTCTTTTTTAAATTGATTTTATTGAGCTATACATTTTTTCTCTGCTCCCCTCCCTGCCTCTCCCCTCCCCTTCAACCCTCTCCCATGGTTCCCATGCTCCCAATTTACTCAGGAGATCTTGACTTTTACTACTTCCCATGTAGATTAGATCCATGTATGTCTCTCTTAGGGTCTTCATTGTTGTCTAGGTTCTCTGGGATTATAATTTGTAGACTGATTTTCTTTGCTTTATGTTTAAAAACCACTTATGAGTGAGTATATATGATAATTGTCTTTCTGGGTCTGGGTTTCCTCACTCAATATGATGTTTTCTAGCTCCATCCATTTGCCTGCAAATTTCAAGATGTCATTATTTCTCTCTGCTGTGTAGTACTCCATTGTGTAAATGTACCACATTTTCCTTATCTATTCCTCGGTCGAGGGGCATTTAGGCTGTTCAGTCTGGTTTCTTATAGAAGCCAGAACCATCACTTCAGGAGTATCCCCATGCACAATGGGCTGGGCCTTCCCTTATCAATCGTTAATTAAGAAAATACCCTACAGGCTTGCCTGCCTATAGCCCCGTCTTATGCAGTCATTTTCTCATTTGGGGTTCCCTCCTTTCATCCTTTCAGGTGACTCTAGCTTGTGTCAAGTGAGCATAAAACTGTCCAGCATAGGAGCCTATGGGAGCTATTTCTCATTCAAGCTACCACACCTTATATTGGGTTTGCCTAAATCTTTTCAACATGGCAGCAATGCCCTGAAATGAAACAGCACTGATTTCTTAGAGTCCTTGCTCCAAACAAAACTCAGCCATTACTACTGGTATCTGCATTAAGTGCCGTAATAAGTATATTTAGCCAAAACCTCAGCGGAACACAAACAAAGAGAATGACTTAGTTCATGGGGATCTTAGAGGTCTGGGCTTCCCAGATGAGGGAAGGCCCAGCCTAGCTGACCAAGAATGTCCATAAAAAAGCATAGGTAGAAGATGTGTTGGGGACTGTCAGCTCCAACAAGGTATGACATTGGCAGGAGAGTCTTTGAGGGCTTTGGAGTCAGAGAGTTATCTGATTAGATTTACGAAGGATCCAGTATTTACTCAGCAGAGTTAAGAATAAGAGGGGAGGGAAGGTATCTTGCACAGAGGGCAGTTGAGGAATGATCAGGACAGCCTAGGACAAACTTTTATCTTTTGATTCAAGAAAGTCACTGTGGAATCTCAGTGGTTGCAGGAGAATTGAGGCGTCTAAGGCTTTCAAGTCATGGAGCCCAGTTGTCTTTGTGCAGGTGGGGGAGGTACCTTGGATAACTCTGATATTCTAGCTTTAATAGCTGTTTTGTAATCATTGAGATTGAGGTTTGTTCTGTGTGCCTATGTCCTGACAAATACAGGTAAACCTCAGACTTCTTCCACCCGTTACAGGTGCTCAAACCTGATCACTTGGTTTCTGAGACTTGTTTGGGTACTATGTTCTACTAGAATAGCAGAAGTCTCTTCCCTATAAAGGAAACAGTTGGGTAGACTAAATCGCAGGCCAGTTGTATTTGGGTCGTGTGTAAGTGTGTGTGTGTGTGTGTGTGTGTGTGTGTGTGTGTGTGTGTGTATTCCTAGCAGGCTTAATTGCAATAACATTTATATCACATAATATAGTGCACTGAGATTGTAATTTTCCTATCATCTAAATTGCAGGCTGAAATTGTGTTAAGGAAAGACTGTAGAGAGTGAATTACTGCTTTCAAAATGACTACTTTTAAATGACAATGTGACTGGCAAATGAATACTAGAGACAGGAGGACATTTTGTATTTAACGGTAGTTGGCAGTACCCCAGTACTTTTTAAGTGTAGCCATCTCATACTATTTGTATTTGAAATCTATAGCCAGAATCCATTCTACCTAGAAAATTACTTTCCTATTTTTAATATTGAATTACCTTTGAAAAACCAACAGCAGTTATTGCTGGAGTCATAATCTAGAAAAACCAACAGCAGTTATTGCTGGAGTCATAATCTAGAAAAACCAACAGCAGTTATTGCTGGAGTCATAATCTAGAAAAACCAACAGCAGTTATTGCTGGAGTCATAATCTAGAAAAACCAACAGCAGTTATTGCTGGAGTCATAATCTAGAAAAACCA
>PVIU01018634.1:0-38585 GCA_004026605.1 Ondatra zibethicus
ATTCAAGATCAAGATTAAACATCAATTCATAGTTTTTGTTTTGTTACAAGAACAGATGCACAGATGAGGTTAGAATACTTGTGTTATACCCATCTTTCCCCTTGTTCAAGGCAGAGCAGCTCAGTGTCAAGAGCAAGCCCATTGACACATGATTCTTCTCAGAAGGAAAGGGCAGAGCACCACGAGTGAGTACACATCTTAGTAAATCAATATGCAGCCCAAGATGAGAGAGCGAAATGTTGCCAAAGCATCTCTCTTCTTTCTCATCCCACCTGGAAAGCTGAGATGGTCAGCACAGCTAAGTGGCTTAAGGAGGTGGAGAACAAGGATGAAACGCAGGACTCACAGAAACCAGGGTTGTAACTCACAGATCCTACTAACTAACCTCTCCACAGACAACATCAGAAAGCCCAAACATGAGCTTCTTTTTAAAAATGTCATTATTATTTATATGTCTGTGTGTGAGGATGCAGGAGTTTGTGTATATCACATATGTTCAAGTTCCCACAGAGTTCAGAAGGCAAAGGATCTCCTGGAACTGGAGTTTCAGGTAGTCATGATCTGACTGATGTATGGGAGATAGGAACTGAATCTGGGTGATTTCTCTAGGTCCAAGCATGAACTTCTTAGAAAACCTTACATTGTGTAAGAACCTCCCAACTGTCCCAGAAGCACCAATGTTTTATCTCCACAAGTCTTCTGCAGATGGCAATATGAGTCTCTTATAACAGTTTATGGCAAAAACAGGCAGCTGGCCTATATGAAAGTAAAGATACTCAATACAATTAGAAATAAGATAGCAGAAGTTGTTGATACATAATCATGAAAAACACCTGTTAAGTTTAAAGTTGTATGATAAGACATGACAGTTATTATATCAGGTCAGTGAGAAAGTTTAGCGGTAAAGGTGCTTTCATCAACACTGACAATCTGAGCTCAATTCCCCCAAATCACAAGCTTAGTAGAAGCAGATAAGTGACTGTTGCAAGTTGTCCTATAATCTTTACATGCATGGAGTATTGTGCTACAATCCCCAAATAAATAAATAAATACATGGTTAAATACCCAGAAAGTCATTTTATAATAATAAAGGGTTTGATTTATCTATAGGGCATAATAATTGTAAGTTTTATGTATCCATACACAAACACTTTGATATAAACAGTGAATATTAATAGATCTGAGGGATGATCAGCAATACATCAATAGCAGGAGACTTTATCATCTCATTTTGAATTCTTGATCATCTAGATAAAAAAACAACTCAAAGTTCTCTGGTAGAGTTTTTGGGGTCACTTATATACACTATCATGTCATCTGCAAATAACGAAAGTTTAACTTCTTCCTTTCCAATTTGAATTCCCTTGATCTCCTTATGTTGTCTTGCTAAAACTTCAAGAACTATGTTGAAGAGATATGGAGAGAGTGGACAGCCTTGTCTTGCTCCTGATTTTAGTGGAATCGCTTTGAGTTTCTCTCCATTTAATTTGATGTTAGCTGTTGGCTTGCTGTATATTGCTTTTATTATCTTTAGATATGATCCTTGTATCCCTAATCTCTCCAAGGCCTTTACCATGAAGGGGTGTTGAATTTTGTCAAATGCTTTTTCAGCATCTAATGAAATGATCATATGGTTTTTCTTTCAGTTTATTTATATGGTGGATTACATTGATTGATTTTCATATGTTGAACCAGCCCTGCATCTCTGGGATGAAGCCTACTTGATCATAATGGATAATTTTTTAAATGTGTTCTTGGATTCAGTTTGCCAGTATTTTATTGAGAATTTTTGCATCCATGTTCATGAGTGAGATTGGTCTGTAATTCTCTTTCTTAGTTGAGTCTTTGTGCTGTTTTGGTATCAGGGTAACTGTAGCTTCATAAAAAGACTTTGGCAGTGAGCCTTCTGTTTCTATTACGTTGAACATTTTGAGGAGTACAGGTATTAGCTCTTCTCGAAAGTTCTGGTAGAATTCAGCACTAAAACCATCCAGCCCTGGGCTTTTTTTGGTTGGTAAGTTTTTGATGGCAGCTTTAATCTCCTTGAGGCTTATAGGTCTATTTAAATTGATCACCTGGTCTTGACTTAATTTTGGTAGGTGGTATCTATCTAAAAGATTGTCCATTTCTTTTACGTTTTCCAGTTTTGTGGAGTTTTCCAGATTTTTGTAGTAGGACCTAATGATTCTCTGAATTTCCTCCTACAGCTGATAAATACCTTAGTGAAGTGGCAGGATACAAGATCAACTCAAGAAATATCAGTAGCCCTCCTATACACAAAGGATAAAGAAGCTAAGAGGGAAATCAGAGAAATATCACCTTTCACAATAGCCACAAATCATATAAAATATCTTTGGGTAACACTAACAAAGGACATGAAAGACCTATTTGACAAGAACTTTATTCTTTGAAGAAAGAAATTGAGGAAGATACCAGAAAATGGGAAGATCTCCCATGCTCCTGGATAGGAAGGATCAACATACTAAAAATGGCAATCTTACTGAAGGCAATCCATAGTTTCAATGCAATCCCCATCAAAATCCCAACACAATTCTTCACAGACCTTGAAAGAATGATACTCGACTTCATATGGAAAAGCAAGAAACCCAGAATAGCCAAAACAATCCTGTACATCAAAGGAACTGCTGGAGGCATTACCATCTTTGACATCAAGCTCTATTACAGAGCTACAGTAATGAAAACAGCTTGGTATTGGCATAAAAACAGAGACGTTGACCAATGGAATCGAATTCAAGACCCAGATATTAATTCACACACCTATGAACACCTGATTTTATGACAAAGAAGCAAAAAAGATACATTGGAAAAAAGAAAGCATCTTCAACAAATGGTGCTGGCATAACTGGATGTCAACTTGTAGAAGACTGAAAATAGATCCATATCTGTCACCATGCACAAAACTCAAGTCCAAATGGATTAAAGACCTCAATATAAATCCTACTACACTGAACCTGATAGAGGAGAAAGTGGGAAGCAACCTCCAATGCATGGGAACAGGAGACCACTTCCTAAATACCACCCCATTAGCACAGACAATGAGAGCATCAATAAATAAATGGGACCTCCTGAAACTTAGAGGCTTCTGTAAAGCAAAGGACACAGTCAATAAGACAAAAAGGCAGCCTACTGAATGGGAAAAAATCTTTACCAACCCCACATCAGACAAAGGACTGATCTCCAAAATATATAAAGAACTCAAGAAACTAGACATTAAAATTCTAAATAACCCGATTAAAAAGTGGTGTACGGAACTGAACAGAGAATTCTCAACAGAAGAATTTCAAATGGCCAAAAGATACTTAAGGACAAGTTCTTCTTCCTTAGCTATTAGGGAAATGTAAATCAAAACAACTTTGAGATACCATCTTACACCTGTCAGAATGGCTATGATCAAAAACACTAATGATAGCTTATGCTGGAGAGGTTTTGGAGCAAGGGGAATGCTCATCCATTGCTGGTGGGAATGCAAACTTCTGCAACCACTTTGGAATTCAGTGTGGCAGTTTCTCAGAAAACTGGGAATCAATCTACCTCAGGATCCAGCAATTCCATTCTTGGGAATATACCCAAAAGACTCTCAATCATACTACAAGAGCATTTGTTCAACTATGTTCATAGCAGCAATATTTGTAATAGCCAGAACCTGGAAACAACCCAAATGCCCCTCAACTGAAGATTGGATAAAGAAAGTGTGACACATCTACACATTAGAGTACTACTCATCAGTAAAAAAATAATGCCATCTTAAATTTTGCATGGAAATATGGAATTAGAAAACATTATCCTGAGTGAGGTAACCCAGACCAAAAAAAATGAATATGGTATGTACTCACTCATAAGTGGATACTAGTCATAAACAAAGGGCAACAAGCCTGTAGTTCATGATCCTAGAGAAACTAAGTAATAAGGTGAACCTAAGGAAAAACATATATAGACCCACCTGGAAATTGGAATCAGACAAAAATTTGGGAGCTGGGCGGTGGGAGGTGGCGGGGGAGAAGGTGGGTTGAGGAGAACTTGAGGGAATGGGATGGTCAAGATGGAGGAAGGACAGATATGAGAGCAAGGAAAGAGATATCTTGATTGAGGAAGCCATTATTGAGTTAGCAAGAACCTGGCTCTAGAAAAATGCCCAAGTACCTACAGAGATGAACCCAGCTGAGACCCTAAGCAATAGAGGGCCGGGTATCTGAACTGACCTTACCCTGTAGTCAGACTGATGATTATCTTAAATATTACCATAGAACCTTCATCCAACAATAGATGGGAACAGAGGCAATGACTCAGAGCACTGCACTGAGCTCCCAAGATCCAGTTGAAGAGTGGAAGGAGTGAGAGTATGATCAAGGAATTCAAGACCATGAGGGGATCATCCACTGAGACAGTTTGCTTGAACTAATGGGAACTCACCAACTTCAACTGGACTGGGAGTGAATGAGCATGTGAACAACCAAGCCCCTCTGAAGGTGGTTGACAGCTGGGGCAGACTGATAGTAACACTGGGATGTGTCTCTACTGCACATACCGGCTTCATGGGATCCTAGTCTCTTTGGATGTAAACCTTGCTCAAACTAGATGTAGTAGGGAAGGCCTTGGACTTCCCACAGGGTGGGGTGCATGTCACTCCCCTATGGCTAGAGGGGTGGGGTGGAGGGTCTGTGGAGGGTGAGGGAGGGACTGGCAGGAGGAGAGGAGAGGAGGGAGTGGGAATTTGGATTGATATTTTTTAAGCAATAAAAAAAGATGAAAACAAAACAAAAAAACCAACTAGGAAACCTATGGTTTGAACTACAATTTAGATCAAATGAACCTAATAGGTATACACAGATCATTCCTTTCAAAAGCAGCATGCTTCTCAAGAGAACAAAACACATTATTTAGGGGAGAACAAAATAAGTCTTAACTTACTTATGAAGACTTAAATAATATTAAATATCTTTTCTAATCACAGTGGTATGAGATCAGAAATCATTAATAGAAGAGAAACTGGAAAATTCACAAATATGTGAAAATTAAACAACACAGTCACCTATAATCAGAGTGCCAAAGACTGTATCAAAAGAGAAGTCAAGATCTTGATAGAAATGAAAATACAAAATAAACTTCTGAGATACAGATAATGGTTATGAAAAGGATGCTTATAATGATATAACATCTCTAAGAAAAATAGTTTCAAATAAATAGCTTATGGTGACCCTTCAAGTAACACAAATTTCAGAAACCAAGATAAACAGCAGAAGAAAGGAAATAGCAAAAAACAGAGAGGAAATAAATTAGTTAGAAGCTAGAAAACCAAAATCAGTAAAAACTGAGGTAGTATTTTGAAAAGATAAACTAAATGGTCATGCTTTTAATTAAACTAAAATAAGACTTTAAAAATGTTGAAAAACCATAATTGATACTATAGAAATACAAATAGTTCAGGACAAAATGATACATGAATAACTATATGCCAACAAAATGGATAACTTAGAAAAACTAATACATCTCCAGCAACATGCCTATCAAAACTGAATCATGGAGAGATAGAAAATATGAATAGATCAATAGTAAGGAGATTAAGTCAGTGAATAAACACCTCTCATGAAAGCAACCTTGAGGTTTACTGCTGAATGTTAACCAATTTTTAAAAAAAACTAATACAAATATTCAAATTCTTCCAATGCTGAAGAGGAGGGAATACTTTTAAATTTATTTTGCAATGTGGTATGAAAGTCAGACAAGGATGCTGCAAGAAAAAAGAATTGTAGGTCAAATGCCTAAAGAAGATAGATGCAAAACCTCAAGAAAACATGTGTAAATCAAAGAACAGCAAACTGATGTGGGATTCCTCTCTGTATGCTATGAATATGTTTTATTACCATTGGTTAATAAAGAAATTGTTTTGGTCTATGGCAGGGCAGAATGTAGCTAGGCAGGAAAATTAAACTGAAGACAGGGAGAAAGAAGGCAGAGTCAGACAGATGCCATGTAGTTGCCCAAGAAGCAAGAGGTAACAAACCACGAGCTTCATGGTAAGATATAAAATAATAAAAATAGGTTAATTTAGGATTTAAGAGATATCTAGGAATATTCCTAAGCCATTGGCCCAACAGTGTTGCAATTAGGGTCAGGGTGACCAGAAAATGAAAGAACAGTCTCTACTTACAGCAAACTGAAAGAATCATTTACTATGATCCAATAAGATATCTTCCCTGAGGATACAAGGATGGTTTAACATAAATTCAAATTTTGAATGGATATAATATACTAACAGAATAATCATAGCAGCCATATTGTCATTGTGGTGCTTTGAATGTGAATGGCCCCCATAAGTTTATATATGTGAATCCTTAGTATCCAGTTGGTGGAACTGCTTTGGGAAAGATTACTAGGCGTGACCTTTTTGAAAGAGGTTTGTCTTAGAGTGGGCTTTGACAAACTCTATGGGGTTTAAAAAACCCCATTCCAAGCACAGTTAACTCTCTCTCTCTCTCTCTCTCTCTCTCTCTCTCTCTCTCTCTCTCTCTCTTTCTCTCTGTCTCTAATTTGAGTATAGGATGTAAACTCTCAGCTACTGCTCCACCATCATGCCTGCCTGTCACCATGCATCCCTACCAGGATGGTCATGAACTCACCCTCTGAAACTCTAAGCAAAACTCCAATCAAATACTTTCTTTTACAGGTTGTCTTGGTCACAGTGTCTCGTCACAGCAACACAAAAATAATTATCTTTTCATGATAAAACTTGCAACAAAGTAAGTAGAAAGGAAGTGCAGCTATACATAATAAACAAAATATACATGCCCAGTCGTGAAAAATCAAAGGTTTTTCCTCTGTTGTCAAGAACAAGACAAAGCTGTCCATATTCATCACTTCTGTTCAATGTAGTACTGTATGGCAGATCTAGGTAAGGCACACAAATTAGACAGAAGGTAGTTAAGTGATCAGAACATGGTCTTATAACCCTGAAGACTGCAATAAATCTAAATATACCTTAATTGGCAGAGTTTCTCAATCTTTTGCCAATCAGTTGTATTTTTATACAAAAGGATCTACATAAAAATCAATTAAGAAAACAATTATAATGTACAACAGCATCAAAGAGTTAAGTGTCTATGAATAAATTTATCTAAAAAGTAAAAGATCCACAAATTGGAAACTATAAAATACTAATAAAAGAACATAAAAAGGTCAAAATCAAATGCAAAGATATTATTTGTTTATGGTTTTAAATAGTTAATATTATTTAAATATCCATATTACTTAAAACTATCTGCAGGTTCAGTGTACTCACTATCAAAATTTCAACAACATCTTTCAAAGAAATAGACACCTTAAAATTCATGTAGAGGCAAAAAAGACTCCAAATGGCCAAATCAATTTCAATCAAAAAGAACAAAGATAGAGACATCACAATACCTGATTTCAAATTATATTACAAGCCTATACCAATCAAGACAGTAGCTTACTAATATAAGAACAGATAAATAAATTAACAGAATAGCAATAAACTCATTCATGCACATGTACACACTTACACATGCATGGACTCATGCACACACAAAATATATATAATATTTAGCAAATGGGACAAGAAATAGTTTAGAAATTAGTGTCTTTAATGCTTATACTGAGGGGCCTATATCTGCATATGGAAAAAATGGGATTGAACCCTTACACAAAAATCCATACTGACTGTCTTAATTAAGGTTTCTATTGCTGTGAAGAGACACCATGACCATGGCGACTCTTATAATGGAAAGCATTTAATTGATGTTGCTTACAGTTTCTGAAGTTTAGACTGTTATCATCATGGTGTGACATCGTGGCATGCAGGCAGACACGGTGCTGGAGAAGGAGCAGAGAGTTCTACATCTTGATCCACAGGCAACAGAAAGTAAACTGTGTCACTGGGCATAGCTTGAGACAGGAGACCTCAAAGCCCACCCCCACCTCCAGCAAGGCCAAACCTACTCCAACAAAACCACATCTCCTAATAGTACTACTCTCTATGAGTTTATGGTGACCAATTATATAACTACCACACTGACCAAAGACTTAAGCATAAAACCAGAAACCAGAAACTGTAACCATTTTAGAAGAAAACACAGAAATATTCCGTTGGCATTGCCATTATCAATGTTTATTTTTAAAATCTGACATCAAAACCATAAGAAACAAAATGAAAAGAAAATTGAGACTAAATAACATTCAAAGGTTTCTGGCCAGTATATGAAACAATCAATAAAATGATATAGCAACATAAGAAGCTGGAGAAACTATTTGCAAAATATATATTCAACAAGGGCTTAATAGCATTATGAGTCTATCTATATAGACAGAAATAATTCAGCAGCATAAAGTAAATAGCACAACAAAGCTCTGGATAGCAGAAATGCACATTGGGCTTTTCCAACCTCCATACCTCCCTTTAATCATGATTGTGTCTTTTAAGTTCCTCACAAAGCAGTACCACAGTATGCAGGTATCGCCCATTCTCTGGTGAGATTCTTCCAGCAGTTCATACTCAGCACAGAACCACAGCATTGGAGAGGACATCTGCTCTGTTCAATGATAGAAGCATCACTGGGGGCAAAAGGAGTCACCGACTCACTAGGAGGAAGAGGTTTATGATCATATACCTGATGCAGGCAGGGTTCATACTCTGGAAACCACATTGTAAGATGCAAGAAGGAAAGTGTGATTGTAGATTAAAAGCCAGAGGGGCCCAGCTTTTTGAAAGATACCTAATGCTACAATGCTCTGGGTTTGGTGAATCAGGTGTAAGAAACATGACTTCCAGTACTGGCCAATGACCGGTGTCTGCTTCCAGGTTTAGTTGAGGAACATGAAGGAACCCTATCTCCTCATGCAACACTGTTTGCTACTTCCCAGAGATCCCACAGTCATAAGTAATTGGAAGATCACCTTTATTTTGCTGAGTTAATGAGAACTCATGGTGTTTTTCTGCTGAGTTTACCTTCCATTGACTCAGCGAATGAGTCCTTCTAAGACTCTGCCATGGGGAGCTAGGCTGACAGGTGTAGAGAGCAACTGATTTCTTTTTCTACTAAAAAAGAAAAATATCTAAGCTCTGATATAGTGCCACAGTACAATAGAAAACAATAGCTTTGCTCAAACTTAGATAAAATCAAAATGATCACCTGTTTTTCCTAAACTCTTTCTGGTATATACTGTATCCCCTCAATGCAAAATAATTCCTGTTTGATGGGGCTTAATTTTCACTGAAGGAATTTCTTAGATTGCTATTTTACATAAACATGCACATGTCATTCAGGCAGATAAAAGTTGGACTCTTCAGTATCCTTTTCTCTGTTATACTGTGTCGTAACACCTGAGAGTCCTCTTTGCTTGTTTGGGTCAGATGGTAGTTGGTACCATAAAACTCAAGGCAAACTTTATTGCCAGTACAAACTTCATTGACTAACTTTATTGTCTGAAGATGGGTGCTAAAAAGAAATCCCACACTAGTTTAGAATTGAGTATAATAAAGGGTTATTTATTTAGGGGCAGACTCACAGATCACAGTCCTCTGCTCAAATGGGGAACAGCAACCGAATCCCGCATCCAGAAGAGAGAGGGAGCCTATGCTTTACACTGGCATTTATAGTATAAGAGGCCATGCCCAAGTGAGCTGGTAACTTAAAGGCTATTGGCTGAAGGATTTCCTATAGCAATTGTCAGGTAATTGAGCTATGTCTGTATTTTTAGCTACTCTGGAGAGTAATATGCAAAGACTGCTTGAGACAGGGATTTGATACTAGCCTTGGCAACAGAGCGAGGTACTACCCAAAAACAAATGTTCTAGGAATATAGTTCAATTGGTAGTGTGATTGGTCACCTGGCATACACAAAGCCCTGAGGTTGATCGCAAGCATTACATAAAACCAGGCATGGTGGTATCTACCTGGAATCTCAGCCTTGGGAAGGTGAAGACAAGGAGAATCAGAAGTTCAAACTAATTCTCCACTGCATAGTAAGTTTGAGGCCAGCCTGGAATACCTGAGACCTTGACTCAGAAACTAACTCTTTAAAATTATTAAATTATTCCTATGTCAGACATTGGATGTGATGTTTACATGCTGTTTTCCAGAATCAAGTCTCAGTTCAACTCAAGCATGCTGCATTTTCAGTCAGCCTATGACAAGTTGGAGTTCAGAGATTGTTTTCCACTGGATCTGCCCCAGATCAGGAACCTTCTCCAACCCTGACTTGACCACAGATGAGTGGTGCAGGATACCATGTTCTACTCTCACACTGGGCATTGCTTAGTGAGGGTCTTGTCACATGAAAGGCTTCAATATGAAGGAAAAATTATGTGTTAAAGTTCTCAAAGAAAATGATACTGAAATAAAAGTCCTATTTTTAAGATTTTTTTAAAATAAATTTTGTCATGCCTTGCTAACCAATATAGTATAACCAGTATAGAATTAGACTTGTTGGGAGGCAAGGTTAAATAATTAGGGACTAAAATCAGAAAAAAAAACCCAAAGCTGCTTTTTGGATAGCTCTGTCAAAAACAGCTAGAAATCAAATCTCTCACTGACTCTTAACCACTTAGCCATTTTTCTTTGTTCAAGAATACATGTGGAAAGGTGAGTGTTACTGAGCTCTAGTGGAGAATTATCTATTTGTATTTTCCCTAATTCCTGCCAGAAGAAAGAGGTAATATTTTGCTCATCTTAGTTATATTCAAAGTGTAAGGTAAGAATGTATCCAATATTGCTGATACCATGCAGAGTACCTACAAAAACTAGCACAAATAGGTGTTTAATTATTTGATATTGAAATTGAGTGACATAAAATTTGGTGAGAGACATTGGGATATTCAGCTTCAATGTGCCATCTGCTTCTTAGACACGTTGTTCTTACACATTAGTTATTAGTTTATCTAACACATGCATTTTTAAAAAGTATTTTCATCCGTAATGTTAATACCCAATCAACTATGTATAGCGTTTAATGATATCCTATTAACAAGGAACCTCCAAGAAGTCAATTTTCTGTCCAGCACCTTATACAAAGTTTTCTGTCAGGGGGCAACTGGATAAAAGCTCAATCGATTTTGCTGTTCACCATTTCAGTTTCACTGGCTGTTGATGGTGAGGCTGGGTTTATGTATAGTAGAAACAAACAGTACTGTGTATGTCATGAATTCACAGACCCTGCTGATTTGAAAAAAATTCTACTTTTGATCTACCCATGTCTAGGGAAAGATTTCCTATAAGAAATTTTGCTCTGCATTAAATTTCATCCCCCCCCCCCAAGAACCAGTTCACAGTTTCTTTGATAGGGAAAAACTCAGCCAATAAGAGAGATGTATATCTTTGAGAAGTAAAGATTCTTTGAAGAAAAGGTTGGAAGAGTTAGAGTGTATAGTATTATTGTGTCAATTCTGTTATCAATGAAAGCTTGAAAGTTAACATTGTGGGGAAAGTTAATGCTTCACAGTAGACAAATTTGGCTTTCATTCCTCATTCTACTGTTGACTAGATGTGTGACTATGTGTAACCCATTGAACATTTCACATCCTGTTTCTTTGTTTGTAAGATGGAAATTTATAAGACTACCTGTATTCATTTACAGCTGCTGCTATAAGAAATTGTTTCAAATTAGTGTCTTAAAATCATAGAAATTAAAGACAAGCACTTCAAGATTTCTCCAATATGCAGTATCAGCATACCTTGATTTCTTCAAAGTTGGAAGCAGAATGTTGGTTACTGGATGCTGGAGGCAGGAGATGTGGAGGGACTGGGAAGGGCTTTATTGGTGTATACTAACTTGAGTTAAGAGAAGGCTTAGTGTAATAAACACTAAGGAGAATACAGCTAGCAGTTATGTGTGCTTTTTAAAACCTACAAGAAAGAATTTTGAGTAGTTTTGCTAAAATGATATGATAACTGTCTGAGAGTAAATGTTTAGATTTGAGTATATTATGCATGAAGAAATTTCAGGGGCTTGAAAGATGGCTCAGAAGTTAAGAGCACTTACTGCTCTTTTAGAAAAATAGATTTTAGATTCAAATATCCACATCTGGTAACCGACTAATTAACTAACTTTAATTCCACTTAGAAAGGCTCTAATGTCCCACTGAACTTCATGGCGTGTGTGTGTGTGTGTGTGTGTGTGTGTGTGTGTGTGCGCGCGTGCTCTCTCTCTCTCTTTCTCTCTCTCTCTCTCTCTCTCTCACACACACACAAAGTCTTTAAAAATTAAGAAAGTTTAAATTAAGTACTGCACAGTTATTGTGCATTGGCAAAGGAGATCAAAATATAAGTGCCAGCTGAGGAAACGTTTCCATTTGCCACTAGGACTAGGACTCTGGGTTATTTAGGGTTTCTACTGCTGTGATAAAATATCACAGCTAAGGAAATTTAGGGAGGAACAGGTTTATTTCATCTAGCAATTCTCTCAGATCACACTCCAGGACTGCGGGAAGTCATTACAGAAACTGGAGGTTGGAACTGAAACAGAAGCCATAGAGGAATGTTGTTTACTGATTTGCTCCTCTTGGCTTTTGTTTTCTTATACCTTCCAGGGTGGCTACCAAGTGGTAGCACCAAACACAATGTGTTAGACACTCTCACGTCAATCATTAATCAAGAAAATGCCCCAGAGGCTTAACTACAGGCTTATCTTATGGAAGTGTTTCCTCAATTGAGGTTCCTCTTTCCAGATAACTCCAGCTTGTGTCAAGCTGACAAACACCCCAGCCAGGACAGGCGCATTTATACTACAAACACTATGTGTGCTGTGGGCTGGAGAGAACAAGTGTGAGTTGGTAAATGGAATCATGCCATAATAAGTACGTTGACTAGGCAGTACTCTATATACCTCACAGACTAGGGAAGAGTGTCACAAGGTTTACCAAGTGTGGGAATGCTATTTCCCCCCATAGGCCAAGAGTCTCATCACACCCACTCACGGAATTGCACCTTAACAAACACTCAATGGGGGAGGCACTCCACTCTTTGTAGACAAAAGGTTCCCACTATAACAAGCACTCAATAATGCTGTTCATCCATGAAGAAGGACTCCCGTTCCTGACTTAGAGGCTCCAGGCTGCTTGGTTTAAGTAAACTTCTTAGGTACCCTGAAACAAAACTAGCAGCAATTAATATGAGCCCAGTGGAATTGAGACAAAGTAGGCACAAAGATTACCAAAAAGATATTGAAAATTCTATTGTCATTGTTGGACCTTGCAGGGCAGAAAATAGGCAGGGATTTGCGTACTAAATGCAAATAAGAGAACTCTGTTGTAAAATTACAAAGCTAAATAAAAATAGGAATGTTGACTCACACCTCTAAACCCAGTAATTGGAGGACTAAAGAAGGGAATGTGAAGTCAAGGCCAGATTTGTATAAAGTGAATTCTAGACTCACTTAGGCTATAGAATGAGAACCTACCTCAAAATTAAAAACCCAAAATTAATTGATTGATTAATTAATAAATAATTATACAAGCTAATAGAGCATACTCTTATATTATCTCTTTATTTAAATTCTTTTGTATTATACATTTAAATTACTGTTTTATTTATATTTTGTTTGTTTATTTATTTGCTTGTTTTTACATCCCAACCACAGTCTGATCTCCCTTCTCTCCTCCCAGCTCCCCCAACACTTTTTCTCTTCCCCTAACCCCATCTTCTCCTCCTTTCCTGTTTCTCTTCAGAAAATGGCAGGCCTCCCATGGATATCAGCCAGCTATGGTTTATCAAGCTGCAGTGAGACTAGGTACCTCCTCTCCTATGAAGTCTGGACAAGGCAATCTAGTAGGAGGAAAAGGTTCCAAAAGCAAACAACAGAGTCAGAGACAGTCCCTGATCCCTCTGTTAGGCGTAACATAAGAAAACCCATTTACACAATTGTAACATGTATGTAGAGAGACTAAGATGGTCATATGTAGGCTCCCTGGTTGTTGGTTCAGTCTCTGTGAGCCCCATGAGTGCAGGTTAGTTGACTCTGTGGGTTTTGCTGTGGTGTCCTTGACTTCATTGGCTCCTACAGTCCTCCCTCCACTTCTTCCATGGGATTCTCTAATCTCTGCTCAATGTTTGACTATGGGTCTCTGCATCTGTTTTCATCAGTTTCTGGGTGAAGCCTCTCTGATGACAGTTGGGCTAGGCACCAATCATGTTTGTCTTTCTGGGTCCTGGTTACCTCACTCAGGATAATCTGATATCATTGTTTTTAACAGCTGAGTAATACTCCATTGTGTAAATGTACCACATTTCCCTTATCTATTTTCCCACTGAGGGACATCTAGGTTGTTTACAGGTTCTGGCTATTATGAATAAAGCTGCTATGAACATAGTTTATCAGGTGTCCATATAGTATGGTTAAGCATTCTTTGGATATAAATATAGAAGTGGTATAGCTGGTATCACTTGAGATAGATCAATTATCAATTTTCTGAGAAACCACCATATTTATTTCCAACGTGGCTGTACAAGTTTGGACTCCTACCACCGATGGAGGAGTGTTCCGTTTGTTCCACATCCTCTCCAGCATGAACAGCCACTTGTGTTTTTGATCTTCGTTATTCTGACATGTGTAAGATAGAGGCTCAGTGTTATTTTGATTTGTGTTTTCCTGAAGGCTAAGGATGTTGAACATTTTTAAAAGTGATTCATGGCCATTTGAGATTCCTCTATTGAGAATCTTTCATTTAGATCTGTACTCCATTTTTAAAATTTGATTATTTGGTTTTGGTCATGAAATTTGCTGGAAAGTAGATTTTTTTGGAAAGTAGATTTTTAATAATTTTCATAGTTATTTTGATCATATTTGAACACTTCCCCCAACTTCTTCTAGATCCTCTCCATTCTTCTACCTTCTGATGTCATGTTCTTTATTTCTTTTTCTCAAAAAGGGAAATCAAAACAAACAAGAAAACCCAACACAAAAAAACAACAAATGCACACACACACAAAGAGAGAGAGAGAGAGAGAGAGAGAGAGAGAGAGAGAGAGAGAGTCTGTTTTGTATTGTGTTGGCCAACTACTCCTGAGCACAGGGCTTGCCCTAGAGTGGGGTTAATATATTCAGTGGCAATCCATTGGAGAAAACTAATTTTCCCTTTCCCAGAAATTGTCAATTATAAATATTTTCTTTGTTAGGGGCAATAATTTGGGACCACTTCCCCTTCTCAGTGCTGGGATATTGTTGGGCTTGAACCTATGCAAGTCTTGGGCATGGTACTACTGTCTCCATGAGTTTACATATGTATCAGTCCTGCTGTGTCTGGAAGACATTGGTTTGTTGGAGTAATACTCCACCTCTGGCTCTCACAATCTTTCTACCCCCTCTTCTACATAGATACTTGAAGAAGGACACTTAAAAGAAATCCCACACACTAGCTCAGAATTGAGTATAATAGAGGGTTATTTATTTAGGGGTAGACTCACAGATCACAATCCTCTGCTAGATCGGGGAACAGCAACCAAATCCAGCAGCAGAAAAAGAGGCCGGACACATGCTTTACATGGGCATATATAGTATAAGAGGTCACGCCCAAGTGAGTGGGTAACTTAAAGGCTACTGGCAGTAGGAATTCCTACAGCACCTCACACTTTTGTTTGAATAAGAAAGTTCTAAGCCTAATACAAAGTTATATACAATAAAAACAAATGTCAGGTATTAAAAATAGAATTACAACCAGCATAAACAATATCAAGCAAGAAACATGTAATAAATGTTTCAATAATTATCCTATCCTAAGTCTTGTAAAATAAATAAATAACTTGAAGCTAGACAGCCATCTACCCCTCCCCCAATGCAACATTCCCTGTGAGCTCCATGGAGACCAATTCTTGATGTACATAAGAGGTGAGACAACATTGGCCCTGGGAACCCATATCCCCCACTCCCTAAAATTTCCACATAGGAGAAAGTCCAGGGGCCCCCCTCCCCAGGTGCCTTCAGCATTCCTAGCAGCCAGCAGGGAGCTGGTTTGCTAGACAGCCATCTACCCCACCCCCAATGCATCATCCCCTGCCAGCTCCCTGGAGAACAATACTTGGTGTATATAAGAGACATAAGAATTGAAGGAAAAGATGGGAAGGTGCCAATGCAAGAACTCTTCCAACATCCTAAAAAGCAACATGGTATCACCAGAACCCAGCAGACACACAACAGGAAGACTTGATGATCCTAACCCAAAAGATATAGAAGAAAACAACTTCAAATGCTACTTAATGAAATGATGGAGACCCTTAAAGAAGAAGTGAAAAACTTCCATAAAGAAATGGAGGAGAAGACAAACAAAAATCTGGAAGAAATTAATAAATCACTCAAAAAAAACCAAGAAAACCAAGAAAAAGCAATCAAACAGGAGAAAGAATCAGTTCAAGATTTGAAGATTGAAATAGAGGTAATAAAGAAAACACAAACCGAGGGAACTCTGGAAATGGAAAATCTGGGTAAATGAACAGAACTACAGAGACAAGTGTAACCAACAGAATACAAGAGATAGAAGAAAAATCTCAGGTGCTGAAGATTCTATTGAGGAAATAGACTCATTCAAAGAAATCACTAAAACCAACAAATTCTTAATGCAAAACATTCAGGAAATCTGGGACACCATGAAAAGACCAAATCTGAGAATAATAGGGGTAGAAGGAGAAGAATTCCAGCTCAAAGGAACAGAAAATATATTCAACAAAATTATAGAAGAAAACTTTCCCAACCTAAAGAAGGATATACCTATGAAGGTGCAAGAAGCTTACAGAACATCAAATAAACTGGATCAAAAAAAATCCCCTTGCCATATAATAATCAAAACACAAAACATACAGAACAAAGAAAGAATATTAAGAGCTGCAAAAAAAAGGTCAAGTAACATATAAAGGAAAACCTATCAGAATTACACCTGACTTCTCAATGGAAACCATGAAAGCCAGAAAGTCTTGGATAGATGTGCTGCAGACACTAAGAGACCATGGATACAAGCCCAGACTACTGTACCCAGCAAAGCTTTCATTCACCATTGATGGAGAAAACAAGATATTCAGTGACACAAACAGATTTAAACAATATGTATCCACAAACCCAGCCTTACAGAAAGTACTAGAAGGAAAGCCACAACCCAAGGAAGCTAACTACACTCACAATAACACAGGCATCTGATAACCTCCCCCCACCAGCATAACCCAATGAAAGGAAACACACAAACACTACTACCGAAAGATTAATAGAGCTAACAAGCACTGGTCATTAATAAACCTTAATATCAATGGTCTCATTTCACCTATTAAAAGACACAGGCTAAGAAAATGGATATGTAAACAGGATCCAGCCTTCTGCTGTTTACAAGAAACACACCTAAACCTCAAAGACAGACACTACCTCAGAGTAAAGGGTTGAGAAAAGGTTTTCCAACCAAATGGACCTAAAAAACAAGCAGGTGTGGCTACTCTAATATCTAACAAAATTGATTTCAAACTAAAATCAATCAGAAGAGACGGAGAAGGACATTTTATACTCATAACAGGAACAATTCATCAAGATGAAGTCTCAATCCTGGATATCTATGCCCCTAATTCAAGAGCACCCACATATGTAAAAGAAACATTACTGAAACTTGAATCGCACATCAAACCCCACACACTAATAGTAGGAGATTTCAACACTCCTCTCTTGACAATGGACAGGTCAAACAGACAGAAACTTAACAGAGAAATAAGAGAAGTAACAGATGTAATAAATCAAATGGACTCAACAGACATCTATAGAACACTCCACCCAAACAAAAAAGAATATACCTTCTTTTCAACACCTCATAGAACCTTCTCGAACATTGATCACATACTCGGTAACAAAGCAAACTCCCACAGATACAAAAAAATTGAAGTAATCTACTGTGTCTTATCAGATCACCATGGAGTAAAGTTAGAATTCAACAACAATACTACTCTCAGAAAGTGTACAAACTCATGGAAACTGAACAGTCAACCACTGAACCACTCCTGGGTCAAGGAAAAAATAAAGAAAGAAATTAAAATCTTCCTTGAATTCAATGAAAATGAAGTCACAACATATTCAAGCCTATGGGAAACTATGAAGGCAGTGCTAAGAGGAAAGTTCATAGCACTAAGTGCTCACATAAGGAAAATGGAGAACGCTCACATCAATGACCTAACAACATGCCTGAAAGCTCTAGAAAAAAAACGAAGCAGACTCACCCCAAAGGAGAAGAAGAAAGGAAATAATCAAGTTGAGGGCTGAAATCAACAAAATAGATACACAGAAAACAATCCAAAGAATCAATGAAGCAAAGAACTGGTTCTTTGAGAAAATCAACAAGATTGCCATCCCTTATCCAAACAAATCAAAAGGCAGAGAGAGAACATCCAAATTAACAAAATCAGAAATGAAAAGGGGGACATAACAACAGACACTGAGAAATTCAGAGAATCATTAGGTCCTACTACAAAAACTGTACTCCACAAAACTGGAAAATGTAAAAGAAATGGACAATTTCTAGATAGATACCACTTACCAAAGAAATGGACAATTTCTAGATAGATACCACTTACCAAAATTAAATCAAGACCAAGTGAACAATTTAAATAGACCTATAAGTCGTGAGGAGATAGAAGCTGCCATCAAAAGCCTCACAACATAAAAAAAGCACAGGGCCAGATGGTTCTAGTGTTAAATTCTACCAGAACTTTCAAGAAGAGATAATAACTATACTCCTCAAAGTGTTCCACGTAATAGAAACAGAAGGCTCACTGCCAAACTCTTTTTATGAAGCTATAGTTACCCTGATATCAAAACCACACAAAGACTCAACCAAGAATTACAGACCAATCTCACTCATGAACATCAATGCAAAAATTCTCAATAAAATTCTGGCAAACCGAATCCAAGAACACTTCAAAAAATCACCCATTATGATGAAGTAGGCTTCATCCCAGAGATGCAGGGCTGGTTCAACATATGAAAATCAATCAATGTAATCCATCATATAAATAAACTGAAAGAAAAAAACCATAGGATCATTTCATTCGATGCAGAAAAAGCATTTGACAAAATCAATATCCCTTCATGATAAAGGTATTGGAGAGATTAGGGATACAAAGATCATATCTTAATATAATAAAAGCAATATACAGCAAGCCGACAGCTAACTCAAATTAAATTGAGAGAAACTCAAAGCGATTCCACTAAAATCAGGAACAAGACAAGGCTGTCTGCTCTCTCCATATCTCTTCAACATAGTTCTTGAAGTTTTAGCAATAGCAATAAGAAAACATAAGGAGATCAAGGGAATTCAAATTGGAAAGAAATAAGTTAAACTTTCGTTATTTGCAGATGATATGATAGTGTATATAAGTGACTCCCAAAACTCTATCATAGAACTCCTACAGCTGATAAATACCTTCAGTGAAGTGGCAGGATCAACTCAAAAAAATCAGTAGCCCTCCTATACACAAAGGATAAAGAAGCTGCGAAGGAAATCAGAGAAATATCACCTTTCACAATAGCCACAAATCACATAAAATATCTTGGGGTAACACTAACAAAGGATGTGAAAGACCTATTTGACAAAAACTTTATGTCTTTCGAGAAAGAAATTGAAGAAAGTACCAGAAAATGCAAAGATCCCCCATGTTCTTGGATAGGAAGGATCATCATAGTAAAAATGGCAATCTATAGATTCAATGCAATCCCCATCAAAATCCCAACACAATTGTTCACAGACCTTGAAAGAATGATACTCAACTTCATATGGAAAAACATGAAACCCAGGATAGCCAAAACAATCCTGTACAATAAAGGAACATCCAGGGGCATTACCATCCCTGACTTCAAGCTCTATTACAGAGCTACAGTAATGAAAACAGCTTGGTATTGGCATAAAAACAGAAACAATGACCAATGGAATCGAATTCACTACCTTGATATTAATTCACACACCTGATTTTTGACAAAGAAGCAAAAAAGATACAATGGGGGGAAAAAGCATCTTCAACAAATCATGCTGGCATAACTGGATGTCAACTTGTAGAAGACTGAAAATAGATCCATATCTGTCACCATGCACAAAACTCAAGTCCAAATGGATTAAAGACCTCAATATAAATCCTACTACACTGAACCTGATAGAGGAGAAAGTGGGAAGCAACCTCCAATGCATGGGCACAGGAGACCACTTCCTAAATACAACCCCCTTAGCACAGACAATAAGAGCATCAATAAATAAATGGGACCTCCTAAAACTGAGAGGCTTCTGTAAAGCAAAGGACACAGTCAATAAGACAAAAAGGCAGCCTACTGAATTGGAAAAGATCTTCACCAACCCCACATCAGACAAAGGACTGATCTCCAAAATATATAATGAAATCAGAAATTAGACAGTCAAATTCTAAATAACCAAATTAAAAAGTGGTGTACTGAACTAAACAGAGAATTCTCATCAGAAGAATTTCAAATAGTCAAAAGATACTTAAGTGCCCAGACCACAGACGAAGCAAGATGTGACCTGCCCCGCTGAAAAAGGTACCGAGCCATATGGCTAACATAGATAAGAATAATGGGTTATATAAGTTACAAGAATTAATAAGAAGCCTGAGGTAATGGGCCAATCAGTTTATCATTGATATAGACTCTGTGTGATTTTCTTTGTGGCTAAACAGCTGCGGGAACTGGGAAGGACAGAAACCCCGACAAGCAGGCCCTCATGTTACATTTAAGGACATGTTCTTTGTCCTTAGCTATCAGGGAAATGCAAATCAAAACAACTTTGAGATACCATCTTACACCTGTCAGAATGGCTATGATCAAAAACACTAATGATAGCTTATGCTGCAGAGGTCGTGGAGCAAGGGGAATGCTCATCCATTGCTGGTGGGAATGCAAACTTGTGCAACCACTTTGGTAATCAGTGTGGCGGTTTCTCAGAAAACTGGGAATCAACCTACCTCAGGATCCAGCAATTTCATTCTTGGGAATATATCCAAAAGATGCTCAATCATACTACAAGAGCATTTGTTCAACTATGTTCATAGCAGCATTATTTGTAATAGCCAGAACCTGGAAACAACCTAGATGCCCCTCAACTGAAGAATGGATGAAGAAAGTGTGGCACATCTACACATTAGAGTACTACTCAGCAGTAAAAAACAATGACATCTTGAATTTTGCATGCAATTCGATGGAATTAGAAAACATCATCCTGAGTGAGGTAACCCAGACCCCCCCAAAAATATTGTATATACTCACTCATAAGTGGATACTAGTCATAAACAAAGGGCAATGAGCCTATAGTTCAGGATCCTAGAGAAACTAAGTAATAAGCTGAACCCAAAGAAAAATATATATAGACCCACCTGGAAATTGGAATCAGACAAAAATTTGGGAGCAGCGGGGGCATGGAGTAGAGGTGGGGCAGAAGGGGGGTTGAGGAGAACTTGAGGGAATGGGATGGTCAAGATGGAGGAAGAACAGGTATGAGAGCAAGGAAAGAGGTATCTTGATTGAGGGAACCATTACAGATTTAGCAAGAAATATGGCTCTAGATAAATGCCCAAGAACCCTCAGGGATGGCCCCAGCTAAGACCCTAAGCAATTGAGGGGAGGATGTCCGAACTGACCTTACCCTGTAGTCAGACTGATGATTATCTTAAATATCACCATAGAACCTTCGTCCAACAACAGATGGGAACAGAGGCAATGACCCACATCAGAGCACTAGACTGAACTCCCAAGATCCAGTTGAAGAGTGGAGGGAGTGAGAGTATGAGCAAGGAATTCAAGACCATGAAGGGGTCATCCGTTGAGACAGTTTGTTTGAGCTAATGGTAACTCACCAACTCCTACTGGACTGGGAGTGAATGACCATGGGAACAACCAAACCCCTCTGAAGGGGGTTGACCTCTGGGGCAGACTGAGGGGCCACTGATAGTGACACTGGGATGTGTCTCTGCTTGCATATACTGGCTTCATGGGATCCTATTCTCTTTGGATGTAAACCTTGTTCAACCTAGACATAGTAGGGAGGGCCTTGGACTTTACACAGAGCAGAGTGCATGGCTCTCCCTTAGAGTTGGATGTGTGGTGGAGGGTCTGTAGAGGGAGAGGGAGGGGACTGGAAGGAGGGGAGGGAGTGGAAATTTGGATTGGTATTTTTTTAAGTAATAAAAAAGGAAAAAAAAGAAAATGAAAAAAGAGCAAAAAGGCGGCAACAGTTTTCCAAACTGACGAGATGTTTCATCATGGCCAAATGACATCAGAGTTATGGTTTTCTGTCTTTAAAATTGTGCTTTTCCTGTTAAGATCGTTATTTATTTAGGTAATGTGCCTTATAGAGACTGAAATTATGACTGTAATAACACTGAGGATAACTATATTACAATATTTGCTAAAGATGCTTTTGAGTAAAAAGTGACCAGTGTGAAATAATTTTTGCAAAATGCTCCATCATCTAGTTTTAAAATAACAAATTAAAGTTTGGGAGAGGTACATTGTTAAGAACCATGTGTAAGAGAGGCTATTTCAGTTCACTTAAGGACACCACAGCCAGAAGACCAGAGAAGATGCATAAGCCAAGGAAGAGAGCACCCATCCAACAGTAACAGATGCAGAAAACAGTACCTAGGTCTACAATCACTCCAAATCCAGAAGCCTAAAAATCAGTGTAAGAACACAATCAACATCCAGGGCAATAAGTCACTGCCAGAGCCAGGTATCCTACTATAGAAAGCAGTAAGTATTCCAACAGAGATGAAATATAAGAAAATGACATTAAAACCAAATTTATGAAGATGATCGAGATCCTTAAAGGGGAAAATGATTAAATTCCTCAAAGAGGTTGAGGAAAAGACAGTCAAAAATTGGAGGAAATCAATAAATCTCTTAAAGAATGTTAAAAAGTCAAATAAAAGCAAACAAACAGTTAAAGGAAATTAATAAAATTGAACAAGACCTGAAAATGGAAATAGAAGCAATAATGAAAACACAAACTTAGGGAATCCTCGAAATAGAATATCTAAGTAAGTGAAGTGGAATTACAGACAAAAGCATCACCAACAAGATTCAAGAGATAGAAGAGAAAAATCTCAGATGTTAAAGACACACTAGAAGAAATGGATACACCAGTCAAATAAATCAGTAAATCTAAAAGATCCCTGACACAAAACTCCAGAAAATCTGGGACACTATGGAAAGACAAAATGTAAGAATAATAGGAATAGAAAAGGAGATGAATCCCAGCTCACAGGCCCAGAAAATATTTTTAACAAAATCATCGAAGAAAATTTTCCTAATCTTAAGAAAGACATGTCTATAAAAGTACAAAAATCTTACAGAATAACAAATAGATGGGATCAGAAAAGAAAGCCCCCCAACAGCATACTAATCCAAATACTAAACACATATTAAAAAAGAATATTAAAAACTTTCAGAAATAAGACCAAATAACATATAAAGGCAGACCTATTAGAATTAGTTACAACTTCTCAATGGAGACTCTAAAATCCAGAAGAGCCTGGACAGATGTGCTGTAGACTCTAAAAGATCACAGTTGCCAGCCCAGACTACTATACTCAGCATAACTTTCAAACACCATAAATGGAGAAAAGAAGATATTCCATGATAAACTCAAATTTAAACATCTATTCATGAATCCAGCCCTAAAGAAAGTACTAGAAGGAAAACTTCAACCAAAGGAGGTTAACAACACCAGTGAAAACATGGGAATGAATAATCTCATAATCTCATACCAGTATAATCCAAAGAAGGAAAACACACATGCACACATACACATGTGTGGAATACACACATGCATGCACATACACACTACAACAACAACTACAACATAATAACAGAAAATAACAATCACTGGTCACTCATATCTCTCAGCGTCAATGGACTCAATTCCCCAATAAATAGACACAGAATAACAGAATTGATTTGAAAACAAGATGCAGGTTTCTGCTGCATACAAGAAAACACCTCACCACCAAAGACAGATACTACCTCAGAGTAAAAGGTTAGAAAAAGATTTTTTTAAGCAAATGCCCACAAGAAGGGAGCTGGTATAGACATTCTAGTATCTAACAAGATAGACTTCAAACTAAAATTAATCAAAAAGACAGGGAAGGACACTTCATACACATGAAAGGAAAAAGTCAACAAGATGACATTTCAATTCTCAACATTCATGCCCCAAATGCAGGGGCACACACATTTATAAAAGATGTATTACTAAAGCTTAAATCATACATCTGCCCTGACACACTGATGGTGGGAAACTTCAATACCCCAATATCACCAATGGACAGGTCACCAAGACATAAACTAAACAGAGAAATAATGTACTTAAGAGATGCTATGAACCAAATGTACCTAACATATATATACAGGACATTTCACCTAGACACAAAAGAAAATACATTCTTTTCAGCTCTTTATGGAACATTCTCCAAAATTGACCACAGACTCAATTGCAATGCAAGTCTCAACAGATACAAGAAAATTGAAATAACCCCCTGCATCCTATTAGACCACCACATATTTAAGCTGGATTTCAACAATAGAAATAGCAAAAAGCCTAGAAACTCATGGAAACTGAATAACTCTCTACAGAATGACAACTTGGTCAAGGCAGAAATAAGGAAGGAAATTAAAGACTTCCTAGAATTCAATGAAAATGAGTGTATGACATACCCAAACTTAAGGGACACAATGAAAACAGTGGTGAGAAGAAAGTTTATAGCACCAAGTACCTTCATAAAGAATTTGGAGAGGTCTCATACTAGCAACTAAATAGCACACCTGAAAATTCTAGAACAAAAAGAAGCAAACACATTCAAGAGGAGTAAACAGCAGGAAATAATCAAAGTGAGGGCTGAAATCAATAAAATAGAAACAAAGAGAATAGTACAAAGAATCGATGAAACTAAGAGTTGGTTCTTCGAGAAAATTACAAGATAGACAAATGCGACTTACTAAAAGGCAGAGAGATAATATTCAAATTAACAAAATCAGATATGGAAAGGTGGAAATAGCAATGGACACTTAGGAAATCCAGAGAATTTTTCATAAATTCATATTTCAAAAACCTGTACTCCAGACATACATGGTGGTACACACCTTTAATCCCAGCACTTGGAAGGCAGAGGCTGGTGCATCTTTGTGAGTTGGAGGCCAGACTGGTCTAAAAAGTTATTTCTAAGACAGCCAAGTCTACACAGAGAGACCCTGTCTTGAAAAATTGAAATCAAAACCAAACAAACAAAGCCCTATACTTGATAAAATTGAAAAATTTAAAAGAAATGGACAGCTTTCTCGATAGTTAACACTTAACAAAGTTAAATATAGATCAGATAAATAATCTAAATATGCCGATAACTCCTAAAGAAATGGAAGCAGCCATTAAAATTTAAAAATTCTCCCAGCCCCCCCCCCCAAAAAAATCTCAGGGCCACGGCATTTTAGTGTTGACTTCTACCAGAGTTTCAAAAAAGAGATAATACCAATATTCCTCAAATTATTCCAGAAAATAGAAACAGAAGGAACATTGCCAAATTCATTATATGAGGACACAGTCACCCTGAAACCCAAATCACACAGACTCAAGAAAGAAATAGAATTATAGGTAATATCCCTCATGAGCATTGTTGCAAAAAATACAAACTGAATCCAAGAATACATATAAAGATCATGATCAACTAGGCTTTGTCCTAGAGATGAAGGAATGATTCAACATATGAAAACCTGTCAATGTAATCCATAATATAAACAAACTGAAAGAAAAATAGCATGATAATCTCATTAGATGCTGAAAAGCTTTTAACACAATTTAACACCCTTTCATGATAAAAGTCTTAAAATGTCAGAGATACAAGGGACTGATAAAGGCAACATATAGGAAGCCAATAGCCAACATCGAATTAAATGGAGATAAACTCAACATGGTTCCACTAAAACCAGGAACAAGACAAGGCTGTCCACTCTTTCCATATCTATTCAATATAGTGCTTGAAGTTTTAGCTAAAGTAATAAGACAACTTAAGGAGATCAACTGGATACAACTTGAAAAGGAAGAAGTCAAAATGTCTCTATTTTCAGATGAAATGATAGGACACGTAAGCAACCTCAAAATTTCTACCTTTAGGAAAGTGGCTAGATACAAAATAAACTCAAAAAAATCAATAGCCCTCCTATATACAAATGATAAATTGGCTGAGAAAGAAATTAGGAAAACAACACCCTTCACAACAGCCACAAATATTATAAAGTATCTTGGTGTTAACTCTAACCAGGTAAGAGAAAGACCTATAGAAGAATTTGGAGACGATATCAGAAAATGAAATGATCTCCCATGGATTGGTATGAGTACCATAGTAAAAATGACCATCTTACCAAAAACAATCTACAGATTCAATGCAATCCCTATCAAAATCACAATACAATACTTTACAGACCTTGAAAGAACAATACTCAACTTCACATGGAAAACCAAGCTATCACCATCCCTGATGTCAAGCTGTGTACAGAGCTGTAGTAAGAAAATAAAACAAAAACTCATATGGTACTTTCATTAAAACAGACAGGTAGTTTAATGGAATTGAATCAATGACCCAGACTTAAATCTACACACCTATGGACACCTGATTTTTCAATAAAGAAGCCAAAATTATACAACGGTAAAAAGAAAGTGTCTTTAGAAAATGGTGCTGGTCTAACTGGATGTGTGCACGTAGAAGAATGCAAATAGATCCATAAGTATCATTCTGTGCAAAACTCAAGTTCAAGTGGATCAAAGACTTCAACATAAAACCAGATACACTGAACCTGATAGAAGAGAAAATGGGAAATAGCCTTAATTGCATTGGCACAGGAGGCAACTTTCTGACCACCCTGAATAGAACACTGATAGTGCAAGCACTAAGATTGACAATTAAAAAATAGGACCTGATGAAACAGAAAAGCTTCTGTAAGGCAAAGGACACTGTCAATAGGATAAGATGGCAGTCTACATAATGGGAAAAGATCTTCACCAATCCTACATTTGACAGAGGGCTAATATCCAAAATGTGCAAAAAAAAAATCAAGAATATAGACATCAGCAAACCAAATAAGCCAATTTAAAAGTGTTGTACAGATCTAAAAAGGGAATTCTCAAAAGAAGAAACTCAAATGCTGGAGAATCACTTAAAGAAATGTTCAACATCCACCCATCAGGGAAATGAATATCAAAACAACACTGAGACTCCATCTTACACCAGCCAGAATGGATAAGATCAAAAACAAGTGACAGCTCATGCTGGAGAGGATGTGGAGCTGAACCAGGAAAACCTCTCTTAAAGAAGCCATGCCTCTGCTTGCTTCTAGAAAACAGAGTCCATCCAAGAAAATGCCGCTACCAAACCCTGCGTAACTCTGTTCTTTTGTGGCTAGGATTCCTTCCCCAACTCTCTCAGGTTTTAAGTGGATTTTAGTTGGCCATGTGGGTACCAATTTGTAGGAGGAGGCTGTTTGTTCATCCTGACCACCCAGAACCAAAATAACGACACAGAAACTGTATTAATTAAATCACTCCTTGGCCCATTAGATCTAGCTTCTTATTGGCTGACTATTACATATTAATTTAACCCATTTCTATTAATCTGTGTATCGCCACGTGGCTGTGGCTTACTGGCTAAAGTTCTGTCTGGCTCTGGCAGGGCTACATGGCTTCTCCCTGACTCTGCCCTTCTTTTCCTCAGCATTCAGTTCTGTCTTCCCCACCTACCTAAGTTCTGCCATTCTATAGGTCCAAAGCAATTTCTTTATTCATTAATGGTAATCACAGCATACAGGGGGAAATCTCACATCAAATCACTTAAAGAAATGTTCAACATCCTTAGCCATCAGGGAAATGAATATCAAAACGACACTGAGACACCATCTTATACCAGCCAGAGTGGATAAGATCAAAAACAAGTGACAGCTCATGCTAGAGAGGATGTGGTGCAAGAGGAGCATTCCTCCATTGCTGGTGCTGCTGCTTTGGAAGTCAATATAGCAGTTTCTCAGAAAACTGGGAATCGATCTACCACAAGATCCAGCTATATGACTCTTGAGCATATACCCAAAGGGATGCTCCATCCTATCACAGGGACACTTGTTCAACCATGTTCATAGTGGCTTCATTTGTAATAGCCATAACCTGGAAACAACCTAGATGTCCCTCAACTGAAGAATGGATAAAGAAAATGTGCTACATTTACACAATGTAATATTACTCGGCTATTAAAACCAATGAAATCATGAAATTCGCAGGCAAATGAATGGAGATAGAAAAGATCATCCTGAGTGAGGTAACCCAAACCCAGAAAGACAAACATGGCTCATACTTATAAGTGAATGTTAGCTGTAAAGTAAAGGATAGCTATGCTACAAACCACAGACACAGAGAAGCCAACTAACAAGGAGAGATGTATAGCAGTACTCTTGGAAGGGGAAATAGAATATATTTCTTAGGTGGGATGCTAGGGATGGACATAGGAGGGATCAGGTGGAAGGGAATGGAGCGAGAAAGTATGACCAGGTTGGCCTTGAACTTACAGAGATCCACCTGCCTCGGCTTTCCTAGTGCTGGGATTAAAGGCATATGCCACCACCGCCCAGCTCAAGGAATGGTATTTTAAAAGTTAAAATACCCATATATGCCCATAGTATGCATATATCAAAAATATATTTCACACAGACTTATTTCTCTTGTTAGTGATGGAATTGATAGGATAGTAAAGCTGCTTCACAAAAGGAACTGAAAGACTAGAATATTTGGTCATTGAAAGAATACTGAAGAGAGATTGCTTCATTGCTGGAATGCAAAACAGATAAACATCATATGGGCTTTAGTTCCTATGATTATCTTAAGTCACATGCACAACGGATCTTACAATGGGAAGACTGTCAAGGTAGTCTGAGTTAATCACATGAGCTCTCTCAAAGCAGTTTCCTCTCACTGGACACACAAAGAGAACTCATACAGTCTCAATCCACAAGTATTAAAGATATCATTGGTAACTTAAAGATGGTGGGAGCACATAAGAAGGAATAGAAATAATATCTAGGAGCTTAGAGTGACTGTCAGTAGCAAACAAGGAAATGGAGATCTAGTTTCTACAAATAGAAGGAACTGAATTTTTCCAACAAGAATGAGTTTGATATAAACCCCGGGATGCAACAAATTTACTTCTAAATTCTACCAGAGCTTTAAAGAAGAATTAACACCAATGCTCTTCAAATTGTTCTGAAAAATAAAAGTGGGCAGGGCACCATCAGACTCAATCTACAAAGTCAGAACTCATACCAAAACTGGGTAAGGACACACACAAAAGAAAAAAGTATAGATTTTTTGTTTTTGTTTTGATGAACATCTGAAAAACTACAGATAGAAGAAACATTTCTCAACAAAATAAATCCTTTATGTGACAAACCAATAACCAGTGTTGTGTCAAATGAAGAAGACTAATAGCATATCCTTTAAAGTCAGAATGAGACAAAAGTGTTCACTCTCCACTCTTATTCAGTATTGTGCTTCAATATTTCTTAGCTGGAGCAATAAGAAAAAGAAAAGAGATACAATTAGGAAAGGAAGATGTTAAATTATCTCACAACATACTGTACCTAAATGATCCAAAAGACTGCACCACAAAACACTTCGATCTGATAAATACTTTCATCAAAATAGCAGGACACAACAACAATGCACAAAAATTAGTAGCCTGTCTATATATTAATAACACAATTGCAAAACTTCAAGATAAAATCATTATAAATTATCCCCACCCACAGATAAGATAAACTAATTAGGATTGAATCTATCTAAGGATGTGATGTACAATGAAGAGTTCAAAACTGTGAAGAAAGAGATTGGAGGAGACAGTAGAAGATAGAAAGATGTCTCATGCCCATGAATTGGCAGAAGAAATACTGTGAAAACTTTCAAATTATCAAAACTGATCTACTAGGTCAATCGAATGAAAATCACAATAAAAATCTTCACAAAATATGAAACAATACTGAAATTCATATGGAAGCACAAAAGACATCAAATAGCTAAATCAGTTCTAAGCAAGAACAGCAATGCTGAACGTATCATGACATCTAATCTTAAACTATAATATATAGCCATAGTAATGAAAATAGTGTCGTACTGTCACAAAACAGACACATTTAGTAATGAAATAAAATAGAAAGTACAAAACTAAAAAAAAAAAAGAAAGTACAAAACTAAATCCCCTTGCTATAGATATCTGAATGCCTCTTCAACAAATGGTGCTAAGAAAACAGGGTGTCCATATGTAGAAGAATGAACCTAAATCCATACCTTTCATTCTATATAAAATTTAATTCAAAGTGAATCAAAAACTTTAATGTATGACTTGAAACTTTGAAACAACTTGAGGAAAATATAAATAAAACACAAGATACACAGTTATAGGCAGGGACTTTCTGCAAAAGACTCTAATAACATAGAAAATATCCCAATAAAACTGACAAATAAGGTTATATAAAAGTTAAAAGCTTTGTGCAATAAGAGAAATTATCACAAGTGAAGAGACAGTCTACAGAATGGAAAAAAATATTTGATAACTACCCATAAGACATGAGATTAGTATCTATACTATATAAAGAACAGTAAAAATCATCAAAACCTGAAGTCACCCAATCAATAAATAGGCTCATGAACTGAATAGAAAATCCTCAAGAGGAGAAATACAAATGATTGACAATTTTGTTTTTACTTAACTTTTATTTTATGTGCATTGGTGTGAAGGTGTCAGATCCCCTGGAACTGGATCTTCAGACAGTTGTGAGCTGCCACGTGGGTGCTGAGAATTGAACCCGGGTCTCTGGAAGAGCATTCAGTGCTCTTAACCACTGAGCCATCTCTCCAGCCTCTGACAAATATTTTTTAAGAGTGGTCAGCATCCTTAGTAATCAAGTGAAATGAAAATTAAAACCACTTTGAGGTTTCATCTTACCTTATTCAAAATGGTTATCATCAAGGAAATAAAGGTCGGTAAGATGTGGGGAAAGGAGAACCCTTACTCATAGGAAGTATGAGTTCAAACTGAAGTAACCACTATGTTAATCAGTATGGAAGTTTCTCAAAAAGCTAAAAACAGAACTACTAAGTAACACAGCTATTTCATTTCCAGGCGCTCACAAAAAGGATGCTAAGTTAAAAACTGCACAGATACTTCCACATCCATGATTTTTGCTGCATTATTCATAATAGCCAGCATATAGAACAAGCTCAAATGACTGTCAATCAATGAATGAACATTAAAAATATATGTGGCTGGGGAAATGGCTCAGGTGATAAAGTTCTTGATCATTAATTATGAAGACCTGAATTCATATCCCCAGCATCCATGAAATATCTGGGCATGGTGGTGCATATCTGTAATCCCAGCACTGGGTGGATGGGTAGTGAAAACAGAAGGCTCCTAGGATCTTACTGGCCCACCAGACTAGCAAAAACTGCAGCTCTAGTTTCAGTGAGAAACTCTGTCTCAATAATAATGAGGAGACATATAAAGGAGCATGCTTAAAGTTGACTTTCAGTCTTCCTGTGCACTTATACAGATGAGCACATATACATATACATGTGTGTGTGTTTACACAGACATATTACATATATATGTACATACATGTAGTCATATATATGATGCACTTTTATTCAATCACAAAAGGTAAAATAAGGACCACCATGATGTGTAAAAGCACTTTTTGCAAGCCTGACAATCTGACTTTAATTCCTAGTACCCAAGGTGGAAAGAGAGCTTACTCCTGAATATTGTCTTTCGTTGACCTCCATATACATGCCTTGCCAAGAATTGATCCCTCCCACAGACATCACACACACACACACACACACACACACACACACACACACACACTAATCATCATCATCATTTTGTAATATAGTTTAAAAAGGAAAAGTAGAATCATGACATTTTTAGTAAAATGAATGAAACTAGAACTCATTATGTTAAGTGAAATAAGCAATGCACAGAAAGACAAATATCACATTTGTCCTCCTATCTGGTACCTATGATTTCGTGTGCATGCATTCATGATTGTGTGTTACTCATGAAACTAGGCAACGGACCATGAGAATGAAAGAAGAGATCTTAAGGGAAGTGGGAAGAAATGAAAGTATAGTATATGAGTTACAAGAAAATAGAAAGGGGCACTATTTAGGAAGAGGAATGGGACTAGCAAGAGGGATGATAATGGTGAATGGAAGCATGTAGGAAGGTGATGAACTAGAACAAATTATAATGATATAATAATCATAGTACACATTGGGTGTAGCATAGAAAAGTCTTATATATAGATGAACTAAATGGAGTCCTCCACTGTCAGGCTGTATAATAGCTGTTGATCACATTTCATATTTTCCCTTATTTTAAAGAGAAAACCTCCAGAATTTTCTTCTCATGCCAGTATATAATTATATGTGCTTCAATTCAGAAAAGGCTAGTCTAGAAAATGAAGTGGCTAAAGGATCCACTGAAAAAGCCATTTTACTTCAAAGATGCTCCCATGCACTGTACTTACAGTTCCCAAAATACACAAAGGCTAAAGTGAAGCTATGTAAATGCTAGCTGCTTCTGACGCTAAAATAACTCTTCAGAGAACACACTGAAGTTTGTTACATTGAAAACCAAGTGTCTCCTTGTGTGTTGTGCTGTGGCCATCTTCTAAATACCACACTCCACTATCAGTTTGATCTTTCAAACTTGATGGCCTCACTACACTGCCATCCATTTTGCTGCATGCTTGTACAAGACGTGTGACTTCTCTAACAGCAGACGTGTTGATCCCAAGGAAACTGTTTTTCACATTAAAAAACATATTTATCTGAGGCTCAGAAAAGGCAGTCCTGGAAGATCTGAGCTTATGCATTTCATAAGTTTGTGCATGCTATCTTAGTCTCTCAAAAAAAAAACCATTTTAAATATTCTAAACAAAGTTTAAAGTTCCATCCTTGTTACTCAGACATTTGCAGGAATGTTGGCCCTTTGAGTTTCCATTTGTTTGTTTGGGATCATCTTCTGTTGCTAGGAGACTAGCATATGATTAGAAATGACTTAAGTCATCTCTATTATCATTGCCCATTTGTAAACAAAGAACCTTAATCATATGTTCAGAGATAATGTATGTTCTCTTTATTTTAACAAAAGTAGGATCTCGTCTTAAATTTAGGCAGAATCTGTCACTACTAAAAAAAATTGATTCACTATTCAAAGTGGAAGTAGTGCTCTATTAGAGCTTGAATTTCATTTAAAAATTCTATGCATTGGTCTGAACATAGAATAAATACTATTGCACAAATGCTTTAAAAAGCATATATTTGTTGTCATAAAGTTGCCATTGGGTAGGAATCTAAGAAATAACAGGATAGATGAACTTACTGGTGAATATTCAATATTCAACTTAGCCTCAAAGCCCACCCTCTATCCCCACTTAGGAAAAGAGAAAAATTTAAATAGTAAATTTCTACTATAGCAGTCAGCTCTGTCTCTTCCAAACAGAAACTCTGCTTAAATTTGAGGTCTAACAAACATTTCTTTTTCTTTATTTTTAATTTTTTTTAATGGTTACAGTTGTAATTGGTACACAGATACGCTATTAGAAAACATATTTGATGTCCTTTATATTTTCCTCTGTAACATTTGTTTGTATATTTTCTTTTTTTGTTTTTTTCCATATTCTTTTATTTTTTTCCCCTTTCTAGGCCAGGATAGATGGGGGAGGGCCTTGGACTTCCCACAGGGCAGGGCACCATGCCCTCTTTTAAGGAAGCAGGGGGAGAGAGGAGGGATGGGGGGAGCAGGAGGAGACTTTTAAGGAAGCAGGGGAAGGGGAGGAAATGTGAATTTTTTTTTCGAATGGAAAAAAACTAACAAACATTTCTAACTACGGATCTAAAATAGTGTTCCCACTTGGCCAGGGAACACATTGTATGGCCAGGTAGTGTCTAGATAGCAGGTTTGTTTGATTTCAGAATTCAGTCAGTGGTCTAACCTGGCAACAAAATTCTCTACCTAATATATTAGTCTATAAAATTCCTAGAAGAAAATATAAGGGAAAACTATAATATATGTCTATGAAATAATGTTTTGGTTTTGACATAAAAATGTCAGGCAACAAAACAAAAGTAGAAAATGATATCACATTAGACTGAAAAGTTTCTACAAAACAAAGGAAATAATATATTACTGAGAAAAACCTACAAAAGGGGAGAAAATATTTGTAAGTCACAAATCTGAAAATGTGTCAATATCTAAAATGTATAAGGAACCTAACTCAGAAGCAAAAACCCAATGGAAAAAAACTGGCAAATGCCAAAGCTACAGTGAAACCCTGTCTCAAAGAAAAACCAACAAAAAAAGAAAAAAATAGCAAATGACCTTATGATGGTTAACCTTGATGATGAAAATGATGGGATTTAGATTCATTGAAGAGACAAATCACTGAGTGTCTTAAGTAGGATTTCTTTTGCTGTGAAAAGACACCATGGCTGTGGTGTCTTAGAAAGGAAAACATTTAATTGAGGTGGTGGCTTACAGTTTCAGAGGTTTAGTCCATTATAATCACAGCGTGGTTTACTCCATTATAATCACAGTGGGAGCATGATGGCATGCAGGCAGACATGTTGCTGGAGAAGGAGCTGCTAGATATTGATATGCAGGCAACAGGAAGTGGTCTGAGACACTGGGTGGTATCTTGAGCATGTATGAGACCTCAAAGCCTATACCCACAGTCACATACTTTCTCCAAAAAGACCACACCTACTTTACAAGGCCACACCTCCTAATAGTGTCACTCCCTTTGGGAGCCATTTTCTTTCAAACCACCACACTAATGTATCTCAGGGTGTTCTCAGAGACTTCTTTTTGGTTTTTTAAGACAAGGCTTCTCTGTGTAGCCTTGGTGGTTCTGGAACTCCCTCTGTAGACCAGGTTGGCCTCAAATTCAGAGATGTCTGCCTCTGGGATTAAAGATGTGCATCAACACTGCCTGGGGCTTTCAGAGATGTTTAATTGAGGTAGAGAAGCACACCATAGCTGGGCGGTGGTAGTGCATAACTTTAATCCCAGCACTCGAAAGGCAGAGGCAGGCAGATCTCTGTGAGTTCAAGGCCAGCCTGGTCTACAGAGTAAGTTCCAGGACAGACTCCAAAGCTACAGAGAAACCCTGTCTTGAAAAACCAAGAAAAGAAAGAGAGAGAGAGACAGAGAGAGAGAGAGACAGAGAGATAGAGAGAGAGAGAAGACAGAAGGAAGGAAGGAAGGAAGGAAGGAAGGAAGGAAGGGAGGAAGGAAGGAAGGAAGGAAAGAAAGAAAGAAAGAAAGAAAGAAAGAAAGAAAGAAAGAAAGAAAGAGAGCGTACCATTAATAAGAGTACCATCCCATGGTCTAGTAACCCAGACTGAATAAAAAGAATAAAATGAGTGGAGAGCCACACTTTACTGTTACTTGACTGTAGAAACAACAGTTTTAATTGACTACCACTAGTGTGGGCATATCTATGGATTTTAGTTGCTTCTGTAGCTAATACTTTGTTTTTTGAGTGGTACTGGAGATAAAGCCCAGAGTTCTGAGCTCATGGGTGGAGGGTTGATGTATTGAATTATGCCCCTAGGCCAAAGGACAGAAATGTCATCTCAGTCTTACTACAATTGGATCCCATTTGGCTATTGCAAATATTTGTATTAAAAAAATCCAAGTGATTTTTTTAAAAAACAATCCAACTAATAACCTGATCCCAAATGAATTAATTTCAGTACAAAAACACAAGAAAAATTAAAAATCAAGACAGTGTGACTCCTCCAAAAATTACTAATTCCACAGCAATGAACTCTAATAAGAGCAAATGAGAAGAAATTCCAGACAAATAATTCAAAAGAATGATAAGAATGTTCAACAGACCAAAATGAATGAATTAAAACAAAAATACACAGGTGAATAAAATAAGGAAGTTAATATAGGATATGAGAGAGGAATTAAATATAGTGATATAAATAATAAAAAAACAAGTTTAAATTCTGGAAATAAAAAGCTCAATAAATTCAATTAAAAAACTCAGTGGAAAGACTCACCAATGTAATAGACTGAGTATAAACAGACAATCAAAACTGAAAATAAGGTAAGATGAATTAAAAATTCAGATAATGAGAAAGACAAAATAATAATAAACTACAAAGATAATATAGAAAATCTATGAGAAGTCATTAAAAGATTAAAATCTATGAGATGGGATGGGGTACTCTGAGTAGTATGGCTATATAGAACAGCATGAAGGGGAAAGGAGAATAATGTGGGAGTATGGGAAAGCAAGGTAAAGGAGAGAGTTAACTAAAGATATCTTAAAAGGCTAAATGGATTACTACTAATATAGAGGTCGCTAAAATATATGTATATACCTATACCTATATCTACACCACCACCTAAACGTACACATACATACATAAATTTGTTCAAGTGTAGTTGCTCTGTAATGTAAAGACAATGTCTCTCCTAGACATCGTACACTATCAACAAATAAAACTACCAGAGCTTTGTATTTGTGAGGGCTTTTCCAATTGCTGCTCAGTTTCCATTGTCCCTCATAAAATTATAGTCTATTGCCATTGATTTTTATTATCCTCTAGAGCTTGATAGCAAGTCCTTATTTCTGAAGACACCACATTCTTGAGTCATAGAATATGGAAAAGTCAAGCTGGTGCTGGCCAGGAAGATTCACTGCTGCTGGTTAGATTTCAGAATGCCAGAAGACTCTAAGTAAATATACAATATTCACTTACTATGAACCATGTAAGCTACAAAAATGATGGGTTTTGCAAAATGTGCCCCTGATGCAATAGTGGCAGGAATGCTAAGGCAGTAAAGAAATATTTTTTTATTAGATTTAAAGTCCACTCCACAAGATCAAATGCAAGTATGATACCATTACCTGTGCACAAAACCCATAGGCCCCAAGGGAGAACATAATACTATTACTTTACTAAATTGACATTATAATAAACAGCCCCCTAAGTTCTTAACTTTTAGTTATGAACATCAATTAGTTCATCTTTCAGCTTTCATTTTGCAACAAATAAATACTGAGACCTTGAACTGGTCAATATGCAAAGAATGAGAAACTGTGGAGTTATCATCTCTAAATGGGACATCCATACCATATCCCTTTTATCCAGGGTTCAGGAATCATCCCATAAGAGATAAAAAGATTGTAAGAGTCAGAGGTGGTAGACATCTACAATGAAACAGTATTTGTGAAGCATGAGAGAGCCATTGCATGCATTAAGTCACAGTAGCTATAAATTCATTCACAAGACTTTCACAAAATCAAACCAGCCAAAAATCCCTGCATGGATGGGGACCTCGTGAAGTCATGCTCCTAGGAAAGGAGATATTGGCAATTGATGGTTACTAGGGGAGTAAGAGTCTATTTTCTTTAGGGATGCAGGTCCTGAGATGCTATACATACTCCAGTAGATGGTTCCACACCCAAGCACATGCAGGCAAAACTATGTGGACTCCATACATTTTAAAAAAAATACATGAATTTGAAAGCAGAAAGTAGTGGTATAAAGAATAGAGAAATAGGAGGGGAAGAATTAGGGATGAATTTGATCAAAACACATTATATACATATGAAATTATCAGACAATAATGAAAAAAGAGATAAACTAACACAATAAAATAATGTCCACCAATAAAAAGTAATACAGTAAAAGTTTTATGAATTATTAGCATAAAACAGAGAAAAGTTCAAGCTAAAAGAATACAAAATATATTTAATAAAAGAATGGAAGGAATTTTCCCAAATCAAGGAAAAAGCTGACCATACAGATACAAGAGGTATCGTGTATGCCAAACATAAAAGGAAACTTCCCATGCCATATTATAGCTAAAGCATTAAATCTACAGATTGAAGAAGGGATACTCGAAGCTTTAAGAGAGAAACACTGAGCCATGTATAAGAACAAATCCTTTAAACTGATATTAGATTTCTCAAAACACACCCTAAAGCCCCAGGGGTCATAAAAAGATGTATTTAAAGCTCCGAAAGGCAATTACCAGCAACACAGATTATCAAATTCTGCAAGTTATCTTTTATAACTGATGGAGAAAGAAAAATACCCCATGATAAACACAAACTAAAAGAATTCATGACCACTAAGCCAGTATTACAGAAGTTAATTGAAGGAAATCCACACAGTGAAAAGAAATATAAAAATATACACAGCATATCAAGTTGAGGTAGGACTAGACTCCTCCCCTTGTGTTAAGGTTGTGCAAGGCAATCCAGTATGAAGAATAGATTCCTATGAAGAATAGAAGAAAAAGTGGGAAGTAGCCTGCAGCACGTGGGCACTGGTGACCAGTTCTTATGTAAAACCCCAAGGGCACAGACAATAAGAGCAACAATGAATAAATGGGACCTCCTGAAACTGAGAAGCTTCTGTAAAGCAAAAGACACAGTCATTAAGACAAAAAGACAACCTACTGAATGGGAGAAGATCTTCACTGATC
>PVIU01018635.1:0-38584 GCA_004026605.1 Ondatra zibethicus
GTCACTGGATGCCTGCAGTAGTCTCCAGTCCAGACGTCCTTACCGTCACTGGATGCCTGCAGTAGTCTCCAGTCCAGACGTCCTTACAGTCACTGGATGCCTGCAGTAGCCTCTACTCCAGATGTTTTTATAGTCACAGCACCTTCAGGACTTTCCAAATTATCTCTGAGGCAAAAAACACTCCTTGTTGAGAATCACTGATCAAAATAGATGAAGGAATAATTATCATTAGAAAAGAATAAGAATTATTAAATGAAATAGGAACAGGTGTCTATGAAAAGGACCAATCAGAAAATTTGGATATTTAAAACTAATCATGAATTTTAAAAATATTGGGCCAGCAAAGTGGCTCAGAAGGTAAAGTCATTTTTCCCTACAAGGCTGACAACCTGAGATCAATCGTTAAGTTCCACATGATAGGAGAGAACTTGAAGAGAAGAGATTTTGGGAAGGGGGAAGAGAAGATGACATTGTTGGGAAGATGTAGATAGAGAAAATACATTTCAGTCTGTAATAAATGTAGCCATCTGGTGGCAACTGGGCAATGTGAGGGGCACAGATCACAGTAATGCTGAGTTACTAAAGGATATTTCAGAGTGTGACTTTCATCCATTGCATCATTAGACAACATTAAACTTTAAAATGAATGATCATTTAATGAAATTAAGTGGGTAAAATTGATCTGGGTTTGGAGGATGAATGCTGAATAGTGAAATGTACACAAAATGAAGTTGCCTAGGACAGGAGTCAAATAATCCTCTTAACCATGTGATAAAATAAAAAAAAATGTGGTCAAATTCCTGAGGGACAAAGACCACAAAAAAGGATGAAAAGCAAAGCATGTAGTGAGAGGTCTGCCTCTCTGAGAGAAGGCGGAAGGAATAGAGACCAATGCCAAGTGTTGCCTTTCTGAAATAAAAGCCCCCAAATGGAATAACCAGGAAGCCACATTAGCATGCGCTGTGGCAGGAATGGGGCGGTTCTGTAGAGATGTCATGGAGACTGCTGGGCATATACAAGTGATATGGCTTTGGATGCTGCTGTGGTTAGCATAGCCATCCATTCTCCTTTATCTCCCCTCCCCTTAGACGATGAGTTCCTTATGAGCTGGAGACGAATATGCCTTTCTCTGTAGGCATAACCAAACGAAGCAGGGATGGGTAAAATGAATTGAATGATCCAGATCTTTTATCTGATATTCCTTCTAGCATCTCAGTTGCTACCCAGAAGTCATGTGTAGTGGTTTGAATGAAAATGCCCCCCTTGGGCCCATAGGGAGGGACACTATTAGGAGGTGCAGTCTTGTTGGAATAGGTGTGGCCTTGTTGGAAGAAGTGTGTCACCACGGTTGGGTGTTGAGGTTTCAGATGCTTGAGCCAGGTCCAGTGTCTCTGTCTGTCTGTCTCCCCCCTGTTGCCTGTGGATCCAGATGTAGAACTCTCAGTTACTTCTCCAGTACGTTGTCTGCCTGTGCACTTCCATGCTCTCTGACATGATGATAGTAGACTAAACCTCTGAACCTGAAAGCCAGTTCCAATTAAGTGTTTTCTTTTATGAGACTTGTCATGTCATGATGTCTCTTCAGAGCAATAGAAAACCTCACTAAGAGTCATGCTAAAATGTCAATAGTGCCAGCTACTTCAAGCCCTTTTATTTAAGCAGCAGGGACTCAATTTTCCTGTTGCCAAAGGTGTATAGTTTGGCTGGCACCATGATTATCACTGTCATATAAGGAACACACTCATGGTAGTTCCAGCCCATCTAGAGAGCTTAGAAGACTTGTAGTGACTTGGCCACAAAAAGATGTCTCCGCTGTGTAAATGACTAGTTGTTATGAGAAGCTATTCTCTAGCAGAAGACTCTGGGAAATTACTCTCAGGAAATGATCACCTTTAAAGAGGACAGGGCTGGAGCATCTCAGTGACATAGCAATTTCATTTTATGTCTACAAAGACATGGGAGCATTTTCATTGCAAATTCTGGTGCGAAGATTCAGTCTTTCTTCACCTTTTGGACTGAGAAGAACTAGAGGGAAGAGTGGAGGCTCTGAGGGAATGAAAAGCTTGATAAACATTATTGAATTATAAAACAACAAACAGCAAGCAGTCTACATGTCCAACATTGTACGCCAAATGACAAGCTAGAAAAACATTTACAACTAATGCCATAGACCTAAATGCACTTAATTTCTGCAAACTGATGCATGTCTATTACATCAAGAGGCCAGAGCCCTGAAAATGTGGACATGCATGTCTGTGACTTTTTATCACTGTGACAGGTACTCGAGGAAAACAATCTCAAGGAGGAAAAATTGATTTTTAACTTGGAATTTTAGAAGCTTTAGCCTGTGATGGTAGGGCACACATGTGGCAGAAGAGGATGCTCACACAGGGCAGCCAGAAAGTAAACAGAAACAAGAGAAGGAGCTCAGGACAAGCTAGCGCTCTCAAGAAAACAGGCCAGCTGACCTCCTCCAATAGAGCTCTCTCTGAAGATTCCCATATCTCAGTGATGCCATCACTGAATCCATAAGGGATACATTTCTAGGTCAGCACCCTCAGGAGCTGATCACTTTCTGTTGTTGTTGTTTGTTTTTCGAGACAGGGTTTCTCTGTGTAATAGCCCTGGCTGTCTTAGAACTTGCCTGTAGACCAGACTGGCCTTGAACTCACTGAGATTCACCTGCCTCTGCCTCCTGAGTGCTGGGATTAAGAGTGTGTGCCACCACTGCCCAGTGCTGATCACTTCTTAAAAGCCCATCACCTGGAAATTAAACCTTTAACAAGCAAGCCTTAGAAGGAATAGTTCATATGTCAATTAGAGCAGCACACAAATGAAAACTTAGGTGTGGAAGAAGGGTAGCCATGTGGAAAAAAGGATGGATGGGACAATACGCTAAGAGACTAACAAAGCCACCACAGCTATAGTGTTAGTGCTGGGGAGGTTGTTGGAGTACTGGTTTACGTAGCTGTACGCTTAACAAGATCTGTCTCATCCCATCACACAGCAACCTTAGGCAGTTGCTAATACTGGCTTCTGCATTTTACACACGGGCTTCATGACTTACTAAGTCATCAAACGCTAGCAGCTTGACCTGAACTCTGTGGATTAAAGTGACTCTGAACTGTGCAGACCATCACGAAAGCTAGCCCTGAAGTACAAGGGCACCTTACAGATACTATTCAGAGAATGATCAGTTTAGAGACATCATTTCCAGGGTCCTCAAAGGCCAACTGAATCAACTTTCTAAATGGGGGATAGATTTCCCCTAAAATGTCTGTGGTAGTTGCCATAGGAACATATCCATGACTACCAAACTCCACTTTTCAAAGCAACTCATTGCATTGCTGATCATCTTTGGTCAAAAGAGTTTCTTTTGTGCAGCTGAAGTCAGCTTCCCCTTAAGTGTGCATAATTTGTTCTGAGCATACACACGATGGCCCTTCAGAATAACAGCCTAATCTTCAGTTTTTCCTCATGGGCCCTAAAGCTATTATTTATCTGGCTATTATCCTCTGCAGTAGAGACCCTCCAGTTTCTTAGTTTTCTTCAACTGGAGCGTTCCCAGCTACCTCTACCTCAGAAAGGGAGCATGCCCAGTATCACACAGAATCAAAGGTAAACGATGGGCCTGACTTTGGGAGGCATAAAAACCATGGCCACTCTGGGGCTTGTCACTGTGACTTGGAAAGCACCCACTGTGGTAAAAAAAAATGGGGGAACAGCTCAGCTCTTTCTTGAGTGATTCAAGTTTTAGATTCCCATTGAAGGGCAATATAACTTCACACAGCAGAAGAAATTGGGTCAAGAACCAAATACAAGGCTAGGGGCAAGGAATCATTTAAAAGACATGAGACCCCAAGAGGCAGCAGAGAAACAGTTCTCAGGATGACATCCTTGGGAGAAACATGCACTTTGATTTCACCAGTATCCAGTCTCTTGGGCTCATGAACCGTTCTCTCCTCTTTTCTTTTTAGAAACCTGTTCATCATAAAGCAGTAGGGTCTGATTAATCTCAGCAATTTATACCCCTTAAATAAAAAATATATATGGTTATGTGTTTTTATGAGCACAGATTAGAACTATATTTCTAGTTATAGTTAATATAAAGTAAAGCCCATCTATAAATCCCAAGGAAGGTTATCATAAATACATTTTAGTACCACTTCAAGGATACTTTTATTCATATTAAATGTCAGGGCCTGTGAACTCTCTCATGAAAACATGGAGTGTCTGGGATCAAATGCAGTTTCCTTGCACTATTTGAAAGTCCTTCCGGAAAGCTCCTGTTTCCCTAAGTGCTGTAAGGTGGCGGGTCAACACTGACATCAAAGTAGTGGCAGGGTAACCAATACTGGCTGAGTTTCTGCTTGTTAGGGTCTGGACAATAAACAGCTAAAAATTGCTGGCCCTAGACAAACCTCGGCATGACTGCAGTTTGCAATGCTCTCCTTCAAACCTCAGAATGTCAATGGAGACTCTGAGCTCCTGTCTCCTCCCACCCTATATTCCTCTCTAGTCCTGGGATTAAAGGCATGCAGCACCACTGCCCAGCCTCTATGGCTAACTAGTGTGGCTGCTGGGATTAAAGGTGTGTGCCCCCACTGCCTGGCATGTATGACTGACTAGTGTTGCTAGCTTTCCACTCTGATCTTCAGGTAAGCTTTATTTATTAAAACACAAATAAAATCACTATATTTCCTCCTTTTGGGTCTAAAATAAAAAGGCTATAACTAATATATGAAAAACTATATACAATAAGTACAATGACTATATACAATATATACAGGCAATAAGTGCATCAACAATGTCTAATCCATTGCATCTGACAAATTCAGAGAAAATACTCTATCTTATCTTGGTGAGTCCAAAGTCTTATACCTAATTTTCTATCATAACTTGCATTACCATCCAAAACTATCTTTTGATAGCTCTCAAACTTACATACAATTCTTCAGTGAATTTCTTTTTACATAAACAAGGAAAGCTATAACTCTCTAGTCTTCAACTACTTCAGAGACCCAAGAAGGAAACAGTATCAACTGATTAAGCAGGAAGTGAGCAAGCGACTTCCAAAAAAATATGAGAAATGACAAAAACAGAGGGCTGCCTGGACAGTCACCCGAGGTTCCTCTAAAATGTTGGGGCATCCATCTTTGGCCTACAGGCCTAGAACATTCTTTTTAATAAGAAATACAGGAGAATTCCAAGGGCTGGTTGAGTCTTCAATATGCCGCACATTTAGTTGCTCCTGTACCAGCTGTTCTAAAGCCATCCGTTTCTCTGTTGTTAAAGGCTATGCACAACTCATACAGGTTTGTCTGTCCACCATTTAAAGGTAGGGCTGTTGGTGCCTTTGAAATATCAGCAGCTGTTGTGCCCTGATGGCTGGTGACTGTACTTTATAAACTCTTCAAATATTTTCCCCAGAAACAAATGTTAATTTATGGTTTGCTTCTAAGATTGGGGGAATGTTAATCTGAGTATTCCATTACTGTAACAAATTGTGTTCCCACAAATTCATTGCTATATTAGCAACATATGGTTTTAATATTCCTCTGTCCTTCCGGCCCTATACATTCGATCCATCTCACACTCTGTTTTACCTGAGATAAAGTTCCAATCCCTAAAAGATGAACACTTATGCCCTGAAGAGGTCAATTTGGATGCCAAGATTCTGGTGAATTATTGTTACATCCACACCTATCTTCTAGACTTTCAATGACAACATCCATTTATTCATATTTTTAATTTTGATCTTTATTCATTTATAGATGTTTGCCAAAATACTCGCTTTATGGTTTCTCCTGAATTTTTGTTCTCTCTTCTAGAGCTGTTCTATTATCTAGAACGGTATGGTTTCCTATGTTAGGCATTAGGTTCTTTAATTGCTATGGGAAGGAGTTTCCTCTATGGTGGCAGAAAATGACTGAACCAGATTTGGCATTGGGGCCTGCAAGGCCACCCCCCAAGGAGTTTCCCAAAGGCAAAGGATTATTTTGAATGTCTGTTATTGACCTACATTAGTCCAATGCCTGCCTTTGCCACACCTTCTGCATAATCCAGAATGGAGAGGCATTCTGTTTGGATTATCCTTAGAATAAACATTATTTCTAGGAACACCCTGTTTACAATACCTTTTAAGGTGACCTTGTTTGCCACAATTATAATACTTGACATTTTGAGTTTTTCTCAAATCCCTGGAAATTACCTCTCCTATCCAAGCATCATCATGGTCATTAGATTCAATACTGATTGCATCTTGGATCCATTCCTCCAAGGGTGGTGACCTTGCCTTTAAAGGCCTAGTTATCCTTTTGCATTGAGAATTAACATTTTTCAAAGTCAGAGATTCAATTATTTGTCTAGCTTCTGAATTTGGTATCATTCTATTTACTGCTGAAGTCAATTTTTCTAAGAAATCTGTGAAGGCTTCCCTTGGACCCTGTATAACTTTAGTAAATGACTCTTACTTCTCCAATTCTGTCCCAAGCATTCAAAACTGCTGTGTGACATAAAGCCAGGGTGTGGTCATCACATAAAGATAACCTTTCTATAGTAGCATAATCTCCTTCTCCAAGAAGTTGATCTTAGGAGATTTTCATACTTCTAGCTTTACTTTATTGTTCAATAGTCTTAGCCTGTTGAAGGGAGGTCACTCGTTTGTCCCGGCTGCCCAGAACCAAAATAATCACACAGAAATTGTATTAATTAAATCACTGCTTGGCCCATTAGCCCTAGCTTCTTATTGGCTAACTCTTACATATTAATTTAACCCATCTCCATTAATCTGTGCATCACCACAAGGTTGTGACCTACCAGCAAGGTTTCAGCACAACTGTCTCCAGAGGTGGCTCCATGACTACTCTCTTTACCCTGCCTCCTTTCTCCCAGCATTCAGTTAGTTTTCCCCGCCTAACTGTGTTCTGCCCTGCTATAGGCTCAAGCCAGCTTTATTAATCAATGGTATTCACAGCACACAGAGGGGAATCCCACATCATTAGACTCGACTCTGAACCACATACTCCATTGTAATTGTGAACCAGACTCTAAAACAGCTTTAACCGAGCCTTCCAGTCTTTACAGATAATTCTATTACAAACTGACCATGAGTTTAACATTTGCTTCACAAAAGGTGAATGTGTGCCATATGAGACCATCATTTCCTTAAATCTTCTTAAGTCTAATATTGGCACAGGAATCCAACTAGCTCTTACAGAGTCTATCATTTGGCAATTCCTATAAAGTTACTGGATATACTAAGGTTGGTTGTTTGAAAACCTTAGGCTGTTCCTCTCTATGATGCAATGCTGAAATTGGTTCTCCATTAAATTCCTCTGTCTGAATCTGAATATATCTATGAACTGTTTTATTAAATTTTTCTAAGGCCTGTATCTTGGCAGTCAAACCAAATAGCTTTTTAAGAGATAAACCAAGAATTATCAAAACAGCAATGATTATCAAAATGATAATAGTATGTCAATCCCAGTTCATTATCACTTGATTTAATTGTATCATTTTTAAATCATGCATTACATGATCATGCAGAGACCTAACTTTCTTTATTGTAATAGTGTTTCCCATTTTTCAATGTGGGAAAAAAGCTCTTTTAACTAATTCCTCCCTTAAAGAATTCCCAATTTTCCCACCAAACCTGCTGCCAATGATGGTGAAGGTGTGAAGAGCAGTAAGAGCCTGACTGGATCTCAAGGCAGCTGCCTAGTTTGGCAGCAGCCTGAGAAGGGGTTCAGGGAAAGCCCACCAGGAGAGAAGAAAACCTGGCCAGTAGGGTGGTGACTCTGGCCATGTGTAGCTCTGGCCTACGCCAGTGGCTGTAAAGCCACAGGCAAATGGCTTTTTCTGTGAATTTGTACCCCAAAAGTTGGGTGCCAGATGCAGCACAAATAAAAACCCAGAGACAGATATTGGGGTTCAAGCTGAAGATCAGAAAAGCAAAGCAGCCAAGCCACTAGAGAGTTCTCACCTCTACTAAGGCTCAGACAAAGAGGCCATCCTACGCTCAGTGTGACTGCAGACGGCAATGCTCTCCACCAAACTTCAGACTGCTGACAGAGATCCTGAGCTCGTCTTCTCCTGTCTTATTTTCCTCTCTAGTGCTGGGGCTAAAGGTGTGCACTACCATTGCCCAGCTTCTATGGCCAACTAGTGTGGCTGCTGGTTACAGGCATGTGCCACCACTGCTGGACTTTATAGCTGACTAGTGTGGCTAATTTTGGACTCTCATCCTTAGGCAAGCTTCATTTATTAAAACACAAAATTAATATCACTATGGACATCTTTCATTTGGGATCATCCCACAGGCCTTTCTTAAACATATACTGCATTGGTTTCTGTACAGGGTAAGAATCTATGTGCAGGACACATTTTCTTTTCTTCCAGGGCCAATTTCCTCACAAGAATTCCCAGCGTGAGTATGCCACTGCCTACTGTGCTCAGTGTGCACACTTAAAGCAAGGCAGCAAATTAACTCAGGGCAGGAGGGCAGGCTGGGCTCCAATCGCCTGGAACCTCCTTGAAAACAGACTGTGGCTGTGTCCAACACTGCAGGCACGACTAAGGACATCCTTGCTTTTTCCTTTCCACAAACTAGTGTCTGTTTATGTTTTATTTTTTAACTCAGTACTTAATAAGCAGTTAAGTGCAATAGATAATGATTCCATGAAGCAGCTGACCCTCGCTGCCAAGCTGGTGATGAACCAAGCCAGCATGTCTCAGTTGACAAGCACCATGAGGGATGAGAACAGGTGCTGGATAGGGTGGCAGGGCAATGGAAATGAAAGGGACCAGGAGAAGATGCTGGAAATTAAATGGAGACTAGTACAGAATGCAGACCAGAGCGCAACACACCAACTTCCCAATCTCCTAATTACTTTTCCTCTAGGCAATTAGGAAAGAGACCTACCTTCTAGATTCCACATTGCAAAAGTCCAGATGGGCAGGGATGCCGGCTGTGATGGTCTCAAGTCACCTTCTCAAACATTTCTACTGCCCACAGATTGGTATGGCTTCATCTTGTTTGTTAAGTCTGTTGCCTCTAGCAACTCCTGTTTCCATGCATCCCTCTGCCCTGTTCCACCCATCCTACCATCTTCTGATTCCTCTCTTAAAAATGAGGACTGCCCCAGACACAGAAGCATATCACTCATTTAGGTAAGTGAGCACTATTAGCACAAGTATACTGCTAAAATTCTAAGTGTTGTTTGGTATAAGGCCTCACAATTAGTTTTGATACACAGCTTCTATGAGTTTGCTTTTATGTGCAACAAGTATAAAACCTAAGGATATTACCAAATATCAACTTTAAAAAACTTTTTTATTTAATATACAGAGCCACATAATCCTCTAAATCCAGGCTGGTAACCGACTACCTCTTCAGCTCCCTTGCCCATGTGAACACGTGCTAAACAAAGGGACAAACAATACTGTATAATGCTTTCAGAGTTCCATGATTTGTTAGCAACTGGTGAGAAATGAGTGCTGACGAACTCCCACTGTTCCTCTCAGGAGAGCCACTCACAAACACAAGAAGCTGACAATTAAGGGAAATGTCCTGCCCAGCACTGAGAAGTGCTGAAGGCATTTCATGATGAGATAAATGCTTACAAAAGTACAGGCTGCGCTCTGCACTCAGGACCTGGAGCGGAGCACCACACAAACGCCTGAGTCTGCCTTCTCAGAGCACTCGCTCTCTTTTTAATGTAGTGTTGGTGTACGGAGAGTGTGTGCTCATTTCTTTTTTGGTCTTTCATCAGGCTTATTTAGTGCGACTGTGCAATGCTGGAGCAATAATCCAGAATGTCCTGAATAGTGAATTCCATTGTAACTCCAGACCCAGGATAGCAGCGAGCTATCAAACCCTCGAAGTGCTTGTACTGGCGTATAAATTCGTCTTGCATAGAGTGCCACACCACCTATTGCAAAACAGAAAGTGAAAGCCAAAGAACTGTGAGGGGAAATGACCACACATGGAGAACAGATTGTAAGAGAGAATCTAAGAATTTGGTATAGCATGGTAGTTAAGAAAATGCATTCTGAAGCCAGCATCCTTAGTCCTTCTACTTTTAAAAGACTTGTGACCTCAAGTTCCTATCTGTAAATAAGGTGTGGCTAACAACACTTCTTCCTCCTAGTTGAAACAGGAATAAAGCAGAGTTCTTAGGACAGCTCTGCCATATGCAAGCACCCATCATGCTTTAGCTGTTATCTCACAGACTCTAATACCCACAACAGATGCAGCTCTGCACACTTATGTGTGGAACGAAGACCATCATTCAGGAAGTGTAATACTTAACACTTAAGTTCCACTTCAGACAAAGTTAAATTTTTTCTTTAACAAAAATTGATGGCATAAACATTGCTTGATACTGGGGGAGGAAAGGAAGGATGATCCAGACAACTACCTGATTCACAACCTCGCCATGGAGATGGACATGCAGGTAATTCCAAGACAGAATTCCATACACACAATGATTCAAGGCTTAAATTGAATTAAATTCATCTGCGTCAGCACTATGCAATTTAAGTCTCCTGAGGACCAGGGGAGGGTGGGAACTATGATCATATCCCAGCATGTCAACTGAGGGGATATACTCTTCTAGGGTTTTCCTGTGAGCCTTCTAAATCCGCCATTCCTGTCTTAAGACCAGTCTTAATTTAAGACTAGTCACTGTCTCCCATGGTATTTGTTGTACCGTTTGCTTTTAATCATTTGGCTCATGCTGTCTTCACTGAGTACCACACTTGTCACTCATTAGCATGCTGTTCTACTCTGGGAAGCAAACACAAATGCAGCATCATGGTGAGCATGTCTATGATGCTGAAACTAGCTATTCTCCCCAGCTCCGAGTCTTCTGGCATAGTTTATAAAGAATATAGCTTAGATTTGGTCCAAATCCGGCTCCACTGCTCATGAACAAGGCTTGCTGCCATGCTACTTCATCTCTCTGAGCATCCATTCTTCCTGTCTATAAAATGGCAGTGCCCATGAGAGAGGCATCAGTTCGGAAATAAGGAAATTTGAAGCTCAGAAGGCAAGTAACTTGACCCAAATTGCAGCTTCATCTGGATCCAGATTACAGATCTGTTTCTAGCTCCAACCTCACTCACTGCCCCTGCACCATACTAAGCAATACCACATTCACTAAGCATAGCCTTTAAGACAAAACCCCACTTAAACAGAGAAGTGATATCTCACCTTAGAAAACACAACCAATATAGCAGAAATAATTACATAAGGACCTTTCTTCTTTACAATCATCACCCTGACCTGTGCTTAACAGAACTTTCCTTTGTCTTTGACTTTTTGTCTTGCGTTCTGGAGGCAGAGTGTAGCTCAGGTTGGCCTTAAGCTCATTATGAAGCCTAGGATGACCTTATGTCCTTGCACATTAACCCCCAAGTGCTGGGATTGCAGGCGTGCAGCACCACACTCAGTTATGGCACTGCCAAGGCCCTAAAACAGAACATGTGTAGCGTCTGTGGAGAGAAGCCTGAGTCTGTGAAGCCAGGGGATGCACATACCTGCAGTAAGTTCTCCTCTTCACATAAGTGCTTATCAACCTTTTTGTAGAGGTTATCCAGACCCTTCTTTACTTCCTTGCCAGGATATTCTTTAATGACTTTGCGAAGTTCTTGCTTGTTGAATGCAAGCTGGTAGCTCACTTCCTCCTCCCGTATTCCCTGTGCTACTCGGGCTTCAACGCCTTCAAAGAAATGCTTCAAGGAAACAAAAACGAATAATGGCTAAGAACGTCTTACATTATGACCTGAACTTTGTAAAAACCAGGCTTAAAAGTATGTAAGTGCAGAGAAGCTAAAATAACTATCATCTATTACCATAGTACTCAGTAGTAACTTGTTACCACTTAGATTCTCTTCTGTTTCTGTAATGTGAGCATACAAAAAATAATCTCATAAGCTGCATTTGCTGCATTTTCCATTTAATATGTTTATAGACTCAAGGGTTTTTCTCTCTCTTTCAGCCTTCTTCAAGTTGGGATGGGATTATAAACACAAACCATTATACCCAACAAAACAATCATTTCTTAATTTTATTATTCATAATTTGCTCAGGGAAAAAACTCAAGTCAAAAAAGAATGACAATGTACAAAATATTTTTTTTTATTTTATGTTATGTATGTGTGTGTGTGGGGGGGTGAAGGCCAGAGGTTGACATCTGGTTGTCTTCCTCAACTGCTTCTCTACTTTATTTTTTTGAAGCAAGATCTCTCACTGAGCCTGGAACTCACTGTTTAGGCTACATTTGTAGGCCAGTGAGGACTCGGGACTTGCCTGTCTCCATGTCCTCGAGCTGGAGGTTACAGGATACTTTTACAAGGACTTTAGAAACTCAGCAAGTGATTTACCCCAAACCTATTCTCCAGTCCTTTTCTTTTCCGTCTTCCTCTTTCTCCCTCTCTCCCCACCAATCTCTCTCTTCCCAAGACAGGGTTTTTCCATGTAGCCCTGGTGGTTTTAGAACTTGCTATGTAGACTGGGCTGGCTTTGAATTCACAGAGATTCACCTGCCTCTGCCTCCCAAGGGCTGGAGTAAAAGGCTTGCATCACCATGCCTGACCTTGTTCTTTTATCTTGACCAAATTTTTGAAAACTTCCCCTGAACTACGTAAAACTTGGTCATTTATGAAGAAAAAGATGAGGAGAGTTCAGTCAAGGTTCCCCCTCAAGTTCATTTTGTTTCCATACTTGTAAAATGGGATAACAGTACCTTAGCTCATATCATTGTTCTATGTATGTATTATTTACTTTGAGACCGAGTTCTGCCCATGCAGGACTGAATATAATTCTTGTCTCAGCCTTCAAGGCAGTGAGGACTATAGGAGTGTGTTCCACACTTGGGTGTATCACCATTTATAGGAATTAAAGGAAACTACATACATAGAACATTTATTAATGTCTGGCACACTGGCAGCTTCAACAACCAAGCCTCCATCCTCATTCTCCTGTGTCAGCACACAGAACATCTGTATGCTATCAGATCAAAAGCAGGAAAGACCAAATGAAAATCTACTCACGTTTAGTTTTTCAAGAGGTTGTCCTAAGGAGTAAATGACGTAAGACTGGAGGTGATCAGTGTACTTCTGCTTGGCTTCCTTTTTCTCAGCTTCTAGACATGAGATTTTCAATCGAGAAAGAGTTGCAAAAATATGGTGGAAGTTTTCCATCATAACTACATCCCTGGGGGTCTTCTGGCTTTCATTTGCTACTTTCTCCACTAAAATCAAAGCAGAAAAAGAAATGAAAACTTCTCTGATATGAGTCAAATAGTTCAGGACTAAACACAATATTCTGCATTGCAAAGTCTTCACAGCCTCTTGAAACAACTATCTTCAAACAATACCGTGCACACGTGGAAATTCAGTATGGAATAAAGGTAACTTTTCAAATCAGTAGAGGAATTATGAATTATAGCTGCTATGTTAGGGCAGCCAGATGATTAACATCATGGCTAGATTTTAAAATGTTCAATTACTGAAATATAAAAAGCAAAAACAGGATCATGAGGATCAAGAAAAATATATCTAGTTAAAAAATCAAGTTTTGTGATAGTATGGCCTTCTAAGAATGACCCAAAACCAAGAGTTGAAAACTCCTACATGAACACCATGAGCAAAATCATGAAGTGCAATGAAATGGGTGCGATCATTTAGCACCTACTGGTATGGCAATAGGGAGTAATATCTAGCACTTGTAGAGTATACATTTCACCAAATACTCAGAGCATTAAACTGGTCTAAACTCTCTGCACCATAATTTGGCAAAATCTTCAATTTCATTTCTAGCTAAAACATACTAAAGGCATATTCACTAAGTAAATAGTGGTATATAGAAGACCACATGGCCATTAAAATAATTATAGTTACTATAATGATTAGTACAGTCAGCTTGACAGAATCTAGAGTGATGTGAGAGATGGGCCTTAGGGTGAGGGATCTTGCTTACATTAACTGAGGTGGGAGGCCTGCCTGCTGTGGGTGGGACAATTTCCTAGCGAGGGTCTTGGACTGCAAACACTGACATGCATGCACTCACTGCTGCCTTCTTATGACTGTGGATGTATATGCCCAGCTGCTTCCAGCTTTGCTGACCTAGCTTCTCTGCCATGATGCACTGTACCTTGGACTGTGATGTGAGTTACATGTTTCTTAGGTTGCTTTTTTATCAAAGTATTTTATCAAAGCAACAGAAAAAAATAAAAACAAGACAGAAATCTATATTAATGGATAACGAAAGATATCAGGTTTATGGAGTTAAACAGCTTCCAGGGTATGGAATAGTATACAAAAGAATAGTAAAAAAATGTCTTTCCTAAAGGTTAACTTGAAAAAAAAAATGTCGATTACAAAACCATACATATTTTATTCATTTCATCTGATTCTAAAATAAAATATGCTCATATGCACTCACAAAAACTAGAAAATAGACTTTTAAATCAAGGGAAAGATTATTTGTAACGTTTAATGTTTCTACTTACAAGCTTTTCTACCCCCTCTCCTCTTTCACAAAAAGACGTTACAAGCAGTGTGACATGATTCAACTTCCTGTTCAATTTTTGCTTTTGAAATCACTGAGTATAAGTAATCAGACAATTTAAAATAAAATGTCCAAAAATGTTCTTAACTTAGTGGGCTTTCACAGAGACCAGCTCACAGTGAAACTCCCTGAGTAATAGATAAAAAAACTGCAGCCTAAGTGAACTGACTTGTAAGCACTACACAGACATCCTTGCCTAGCACCCAGAAGACCCTTATTGAAATGCAAAGGTCATTTTACATTAAAAAAAACAACCTTCAAGTTCGTATAGTAATAAGGCCTAGGAGTCTGGTCCAAGAGTGGCTCTTGATGGGAATTAGTCAGCTTATGTGCTGCTTAGCTTTCACATTTAATAGATGCTCAATTTCAGGAAGCCTACAGGGATTACAGTCTACTAAAAACAGTGAGCCCGTATGCACCCAGCTTCAGAGTTACCCAGAAACAACAGAAAGAGCCACAATGGTCTTTAGAATAAACCATAAAAATTCACCATTAACAAACACTCCTCTGATTAGTTTGATGTATGCTTTGTCCAGATCGCCACGACGTTCAGCATTTTTGAAGATTGATTCAGCAAGTCCAGCAAATTCTTCAAATTCAGCAACAAATGGAAGAATTCCTACTTTACTTTTCTTCGAGATCTTTACTTCTTCCATTTGCCTTATTTGGTTACTCTAAAGTAAGGCGGAGAGCAAGGGGAGAAAAAGCCAAGCAACTTAGAGACCACAGATGACCAAATGCACACAGTGCACAGAGCACTGCAGAAGCTTGCTTAGAACTGCAACAAGATAACAAAGGAAAGCGATTCTCTAGATAGAAACATCCTATACTGCATTGTATTCAGAAAACAAAAGCAAGGAAAAGAATTAAACTTATTTAAAACATGATTCAGTCAAGGATTTTGAGCTTCAAGTCTGTATTCCAACTAGAATTGGTCTGTCATTTATCATTCATGAAGGACAGGGGCAAGACAGGTATCCACTAAGGCCATAGCAGAGCCAAGGCCAGGGCATGGAGGATGTCCCTAGTTTATTTCTGGTTGGTGGCCAAATGGCTAAGTCTGAAGAGTATAACCACTTCCAAACTAGTACTAAACTACTCTCTAAAACTTTTATTTAGACAAATTTTCTAGAGGTGGGGGTACAAGACCAGAGAAGGATGACACAAATCTATTGTGGACTTGCATTTCACCCAGCCATCAGGATACAGAAAGATCTACTGATTTAAGTATGACTCTACATACTTCTCTACTCACATAGACAAATCAATTTCTACCTAAAATTTCAGTCTTGAGATATGGGAACATAAGCTGAAAACATGGGTTAGACAGTTCTTTCTAGACTGCAGGCACTGGTGTAAAAAGCTCTGAGAACTCTGTCTACTACTTGGGTTTATGGTTCCAAATGCTCCAGCTCATCGGCACTAACAAACATTAGGATGTGGCATTAGGATGGATGAAGAGGGCAGTAGAGGACCACAGGGGTCACGTATTAACTGCTGACTCAGGGAAATAACTCCACCTCTTGAACACCTGCATCGCCTCCTGAGGTAGTGGTAACCTAAGGGTCACATGACTCAGGAAGGCATCACTGGCATCACCTCCCCAAGAAGGTGATAATGTGAGGGTCAGATGCGTCTGTGTACAGTGCTCAGGCCTGTGCTAGACTGCCGTGAATTGCTCAGGCCTGTGCTAGACTGCCGTGACTATCAGGTGTGACGCACCTTTTCTCTGCCAGGTGATAAAAGCACCAAGACCTCACGTTCCGGAAATGGACAGTGCCTCTCTGACTTTCCAGGGCTACTCACTCCGTTATCTCAGCCTTTGTTAGCTCTTCCTTTTCCTCCCAAACGTCTTCCTAGAGTTAGAAGCTCCTAGTTACCAACACTTCTGGAGAGGGACGTGCTGTCTGTGTGATGCTGGGGAATGAGGCTCCAGCCTTACACATGCCAAGCACACCATGTACCACTGAATACACTCCCAATCTAGACAGTGCTTACGCACAAAGCATGGAATGAGCTTTAATTGTTCTTAATCTTTTCACTTGCCATTATTCTACAGATATTTAAGAACTAGATATAACTTACAGGCTATATAGTAGACATATTCAAATGACAAAACTCCAAAAGTACACTAACAAAATGAAAATGTTTTAAAGAATCAGGCTTATTCATTCCTGCAAAATGTAAAAGTCTAACAGGTAACAATAAAGCTACTTGTATAGTTGGTTTTATTTTATGAGAAACATGATGATTGCTAGATATTATTAGCAACAGGTTTCTCTGTACAGCTCTGTATACCAGGCTGGTCTAAAACTCAGAGATCCACCTGCCTCTGTCTTTGAGTGCTGGGACTAAAGGCATGTGCTATTATGCCCACCCAGCAGCAACTGATTCTTAAAAAAAGATAGCAGTATGATTATTAGACTTTGCATACTATTAATTAAAATGAATTATAATCATTTAAACTATTAATTAAAATAAATCAATTTTACTAGAATATATGAGAACAACAACAAATCCAAATGCCTTTCAATTGTTTCATTAAACCAAATGTCGCAGATCAGTAAACTGAGTCATCAGGGACCCACTGGGTCACTCGGGCAGAAGCTGTCCCTATGCATGTGCCTGTCTCGCCAAACGCTCCAACTTATTCTGTTCAAATGGACTGCTGCCAATTCCCTACCTCACAGCTTTGGGGGCCATGAATACTAGACCCTGGATTAAACAAATTAGCCATTTTACATAATGACTTGTTCTTGAGTTAATCTTAACAGCTTACAATGCATTTGTCAAAGTTCCTCTTCACAGTCACCAAAACGTTTCCCAACGTAGTACTTAGGAAAGAAGCAGGGTCCACATTCTGTGCAGTCCACACGTGGTGACTCATTTTGACTAACATGTAAAGGGAGTTAAAGCTATCAATTTTGTCTCCTAATGCAATTAAGTTGTTCAGTTCTGGCTCAATACAACGAAATATTTTGATCATCATTTGGCGAATCATATCTTTCCTGTTCAGAAAGTAAGAAATATAGTTAATTAGTATAAACCTCAGGTAAATCCACCTTTAAATGTAACTGTAGCTTAGTATATAAAAATATAGCTAAAAATTGCTACTACAACTAAAAATGTCAAACGATGATGAACTATTCTATAGCAGTTTTGAATATAAACATAGCCAATTGTTTGCTTCATTTGTAAAGCTGGGCACTGAACTGTGCTTTTCTATCTCTAAGAAATCCAGTACTATCTACCAGCAAACACTAGCACTGACTCATCCATCTGTGATTTCCAGACAGAACAGTTCAAGATGAGGCCTATAACAGGACCAACAATAGGAGAGTGAGCACATGCAATGACTAGCGTTGACTGTCACCCTGACAGGATCTAGACTCTCCCAGGAAACATGCCTCCATGTGTATCTACGAGAAATTATCTATGCTAGACCGCTTCTGGACATGTCCATGGGGGATGACCTTGATAAGGTTAGCTGGGGTGGGGAGGTCTGCCTACTGTGAGTGCTTTGGGACTGTATAACAAGGAGAAAGTGAGCTAAACTCAGGCACTCATCGCTCTCCTCTTCTGACACTATGGAACATGACCACATGTTTCAAGTTCCTGCTGCCTTCACTTCCCCACCTTAACTATGGGACAAAACAAACCCTTTGCTTTTACAGGGCTTTTCATCATCATAGCAACAGCAACACAACTAGAACAGCACACAGGTCTATTCTACACGGGTACCAGCAGGTTACTGAGAATCATGTGGCTATTTCCATGTGCAACACTTTCTTATGCCTCAATCCAAGATTATCTTTTCTATTACAAACAACAGATAATAATATAGATAATAATAAATACATACTCAGATGAAACAGGCAGCAGTGTGCCAGAACTATGCTGTCGTGATAATGAACCACCATCCACGTCTTCTGCTTCAGCCTGCAAAAATATTTACATACTTTTATAATAAGAGACCATCATAGTGACAAATTTATATACCAAAAGCCTGCTACATGTTAAAACACCTACAAGAAAATATGTTATGGAAAACAGTAATATTTTCACTACTATTAAAGTAACATATACATTATTTAATAAAGTTTCATGAAACGTGTTCTTCTATTTAAAAAATTAAACTGTTGCGTGGGTGTGTATGCGCACATGTGAAGTGTCACAGAGCAGGAATGGAGGACAGAGGACAATGTGGTGGAGGCTGTTCTTTCAGTTCACTCTTATGTGGACTCTGGGAATTGAACTCAGATCATGAGGTTTGCTCAGCAAGCACCTTTACCCACTGACCCATCTCACCAGCCTGTTTTTACCCCTGACCCCCAAGGACTAATATAGGGTAAAAAGTTAGTTATATTCATTTATGTGTACATGTATGGTTGTGAAGAAAAGAGGACATGAGACCAGGAATGTAGTCAGATGTAAAGGGAGTCTGCCACAAAAAACAAAACAAAACAAACAAACAAAAAAGGAAAACATCCAACAACAACTTTAGAATGAAAACTTCAGCATTAAAAAATGTTGTGGGGCTGGAAGACGGCTCAGCAGTTGGGAGAACTGCCTGCTCTTCCAAAGGACTCAGATTGGATTCCCAGTACCCCACTCCCCCCATGACAGCTCACAACCTGTAACTCCAGGTCCAGGGCATCCTACACCCTCTTCTGGCTTCCCTGGGCAATGTACACATGTGGGGCACAGACAAACATGTAGACAAAACATGCACACAGATTAAAAAAAATAATAAAAATAAATATATAAATGCTATCATAAATTCTTTCTGAAGCATAGCAAGCAACACTCCTACTATGAGGAACGGAATCCCAACAGTAACGAATTTCTCACTCATCTTATGACAGCTTTGCATATGCTGGCTGCATGAGGCATAACTTTTTGAGATGACTCTCATTTGAACTGTGATTTTTCAGAAATTCTCTCATTTCATCCTCTTACACTTATGTCCTGAAGGGGCTGAGGAGGAACTGCTATATTCACATTACGAGAGCAGAGTCTGGGGATTAGGGCACCAGCTACAGTGTCTAGCTGTTGACCTGCAAGGCCACAGACAAAATTGGACTCAAAGCTGATGCCCCCATCCCCCTCTGTACAGCATTATCTCTTAGGTTGTGTTTTTCTTTGCGGACTCTAAAATAAAATTGGTAGGATTTTTGGTCTTTTAGATCTTATATTCTGCATCCCAGGCTAGCTTGGAACTCATATAATCCTCTCACCTAAGTTTCCCAAGGGCTTGAATTATAGACATGAGTGACCACATCCTGCTTAAAATTGTTTTTTGAATGACGTTCTCTACAGAACAAAGGCAGACATTTCCTCCTTTGTTAGGATAGAGGTTGTTGGTTTAAGACATTCTGGAATACTAGAAATCCAAACTCTCAACTACTTTCCTGTTTTCAGTATTCTGTGACTAACAAGAATACTTAAAGATTGGTTTATTGCAAATCTTACCTTTCCAGTTTGGATACTGAAATTGTGAACAATAATAACAGTAACTAGGTTAATTATGTTACAGACTATAAACACTGTTCAAATAAACATAAGCATACCATTGATGCAGACATGTTTTGATGTTGCTGTAGTTTGAAAAATTTACTTATGAAATCCTGTTCTGCCAGACACAGCGGTTCCAGTTCACTCAGTACCTGTTCAAAGATCTGAAGGAAATCAAATGACCCATGGATTAAAGAACTGCATGGATGCTTAAATAAACTCCATAGTTCACTCTTCAGCAAGGACACAGGTCAAAGTACGAATAATTTCCTAAGTCTAGACTCCTCCAATATGTCAAAGACAGACTTTCCCACAACTGATAGAGTTACATAATACCAAAGTAAAACAGACTGAAGAGAAGACTCACAGTCACTTTGAACACAAAAGGAAGACAAACCTTGAAACTTACTCGAGGCATGGCAGCTGACAGTGAAGCTGTTACTCCCTCTTGATTCTGTCATTCCTCAAACAACTAAGGTGTGATTTGCATGTCATATTTGTAACAAGTAAATGTTAATGAAGCCTTTGTTACTTAATTGATAAATCATATTTTAGTTGCCATTTTGATGGGGATTTTTTTTTTCAGGTTCAAATAAGAATTGGAGGGACATGGTAATGACTTAAAAGTTGTCCCAGGATGGTGTGGGAGAATTGTCTGTATTCTGTCAATCATGTTTTAAATAAACACTGATTGGCCAGGCAGGAAGTATAGGCGGGACAACCAGACAGGAAATAAAGGTGGGGCAATGAGAACAGGAGAATTCTGGGAAGGAGGAAGCTCATTCCTCCCCAGTCCTGCCCAGACCATGGAAGAAGCAGGATGTGACCTGCCTGCTGAAAAAAGTACTGAGCCATGTGGCTAACATAGATAAGGATAATGGGTTAATATACGTTATAAGAGCTAATAAGAAGCCTGAGCTAATGGGCCAATCAGTTTATTACCTAATATAGACCTCTCTGTGTGATTTCTTTGAGGCTTACTGGCTGTGGGACCTGGGCAGGACAGAAATCCCAACAAGCCCAGCCCTCATGTTACACCAGGAGCCTCCATCTCTGAAAACACTTAAGGTAATCACACGCTAGTTCTAAGAATTGCCTGTTATTTTACCTTATCAAATTTGGTTCTGTCGGCGACATCAAGGTCAGAGGCAGACATGTTCCCCATGTCCAGCAGGGAGGATGACTGGGACCTGCGATTGCCCGAGCTCTGGACACTCAGTTTATTCAGACTAGAAGTTGATCCAGTGAGTTTCCCAGAGCTCCCATGGAGACCTAAGAAATAACAGAACTTTGAAAGCAGTGTCTCAGGAACAAAATACCTACAATCTGCCTAAGGGCTACCTTTTAGAGTCTCGGTCTTGTGGGACTTAGATTCTACTGCATGTTTTGCAGAATCCATGACACTCACTAATGCTGGGTCCTACTGCAGAGAATGTTGAAGTGGAAGGAGAGCTACATGTGTCTATGGACTAACAGGAAAGGACCTTGCTGATGAGCTAGTCTATGCCCTGCCCCATTCATCCTAAAAGTAAAGCGTGTGGTGCTATCTCTAAGCTCAAGTAGATGGGCAGGAACATAGATGAGGGTCATGTTAGCTGTGCTAACACTATAGTTGACAGAACTCTGTAATATTTCTAAAGAAAACCTACAGCCAAGTATCAATCATCTCTACTTTAAATACAAATCTGTGGACCACAAGAAACTATCAATTCCTGACAAATTTTCCCATGAAAGCCAATCATTTATGATTAAACTTAGTATGTTCCTATATCTAAAAACCTTGCTTTTCTCAGAAGGTGACTTAGCTAATGGCAGATACATGTGCATCTGATATCTTTAAAATGTAATTGAAATGTGACATCACTAGACATATAAGTAGGAGACATGTGTGCTTAGGTAGAATTTAGGAATTCATCATGGCCATGGAGAAAATGAGTGACAGCCTCCACACATTAAGGAATTAATGGTTATGCTTAGAAGAACATATAAGGTTTATTCAGAATATAAACAGTGCAACACTTAAGAAATCACTCTTCCTGAATACTGCTCCATTAACTTTCACTATTTACTAATGGGCAGAAAGGAAAAATGATGTTCTAATAAGGGCAATTCAAGCTTTGACCTCATTATACAAACCATTACCAGACCTCTAAGACTTTTTTCAAGGATTTATTTTTATTACTATTTTAATTGTGCATGCGCATGTGAGTGAGGGTGCCAGCAAAGCCAGAGGCATCGGATCCCATTGGAGCTGGAGTTACAGGTGGCTGTGAGGTACTGAGGTGGGTGCTGGGAACTGCACTCAAGTACTCTCAAAAAGCAGTATGTGCTCCTAACTGCTGAGCATCCCTCCAGTGCCCCGCTAGTAATAGTTATAGCTCTTCTAAACACAGCCTGTAACAGAAGTGCAATGTTAAGGTCTCCCATAAACCCTGACAACAAAGCTTTCAGCCCTTGCTGTGTAACTGTAACCACGTCACTTATTTCTTGGATGTACACACAACCACCATGCTGGGTTTCTTTTTCCAATACCTGGCGATTTGGTGAAATCAACATTTCTGCTATTAATGTTTTCAAGACAGGTAACTAACACCTAGACATTAACAACCATGCACTGAGGGCGCCTACTAGCACAGGAAGCATACTCACTCTCTGGGTCCTGTTTGACAGCACTTTCTTTTCGAGGCAGTGTAGCTGTGATGGATTAGGTTGCAAGCATCAAAGACAAAGACAAGTTAATAAACTGCAATTTGCACAAATCATGCACAAGAGGCAGTTAGAGCTCTAGTTTAAAAGACACATGCAAAGAACTGTGAGCACTGACTAATGAGAGGTGCAAACACACGGATAGTTGCTCTGCGACTGTTGAGAAACTATGAGAGACGTCTTAATACTCCTTTAATGTGGGGCTTCTACTTAGACATTCAGGATAAGTATCAGTGTTTAAACCCTCTCCCCAACCCTTTAAATAAGTGGGATTGTTGTTGTTTTAGCTTGGGAAGTTGGTACATTTAGGTTTAAAAGAATGAATTCACAAGGCTTTGTTTCTTGAGAAAATGAAGCTCAAGTAATTTAATACAGTGAAGAATGAAGGGGTCGCTTTAGACATTAACAATTTTATATCTCCTGAAAGCCCCTGAAGGGAATCCTCACCACATTAATCTTTTACTTTGTCTGTCAAAGATAATGCAAGTGGACCTTTGAATATAGCTTTAAAATGAAAATCAAATATGCACTGAATTCCTTGGTAACTAGCCTGTGAATACAAGACTGAAAGGTGGGGAGAGAGCAGTCAGGAGCTGTGTGTGGAAGAGTAACGCGAGGGACAGACTAGCTAGGGAAGTCTGAATCTATCACAGACATCTGACATTTCTTTTATTCTCAAACTCTGCTCTACACTGTATGTATAGATCAATGTTAGAGCCTATGTCATGAACCATATTCTGAACTGACACTCAGAAGTTCAGGTGAGAGGTAAGAACCAAATCATAAAATGGGACTAAAGAATAAACAATAATCTAAGAACTGCTTAAAAACAGAGAGCAATGTGTCAACTGGCATAGTGCCACGCCACACTTGAGGCAAAGGCCCAAGTAGAGTTCTGACCTGGTCATTCCCATGCTACCGCTGGGATGCCAGCTTCGGCCACCAGAAGTTCAAGGGGACGTGGAACAAGAAGGGAAGATATTAAAAGTGGCAAACCCATAATGCAGCTAAGTGTCCGCTAATGTGAACACTATTCCTGGGGCCCTGAGGTATCATTCTGTGGGCTCACCTTCGAGAGCAAAGTCTATTTCAAAGTCTTTTTCAAGCAGACAATCATGACTAGTCAGCAGTACTGCCTATTAATAATTTGGAACTCAAAACAGTCTAAATTCTTTCTCAACAGCAAAGTCTCAGATAAAGTCTTAAATATCTTTAAATGATCTCCAGTAGCTGATAAACACAAGAGTAGTGGATCAGGGCCTCTGTTTACTGCTACACTTCCAGTGCTTACAATGGACATTTATAAACATTTACTGAGTTAAACATTTACTGCCAAGCCTTGAATCTAGCCTTGTATTCAACTACCTTTGGAATCAAAAAATCTTGGTTTCTTGAGAAACATTAAAATTGTAAAAATTTTGTAATATTAAACAGGGGCATTATAATTGTGTAACTATATATACAAAGGACTAAAATCTTATGTATATTTTACAAATAACTTATTTGTTTCTTATAGTTAAGATATGTATTTTATATATGATTATATGCCAAACCCAACAGCTGAAGTCCACGTGTAAGCACTACCTTGTCCCCAGTGACACCTGTCTTTAATGTATGCATCTTAAGCGAGGAAGGAAACCCAGTAAAAATAAGTCTCCTTTGCCTCTATCTCATTAAGTACATTTGGAGAAGGGGAATGGAAGAATCCATCAAAGTTTCAATGCCAGGAGGAAAACCCTACATCTCTGAGGATATCGAGGTAAATTATTTATCAAAAGAGGGAATAATTTATATAGAGATTTTTATCACAAAGAACAGATATTCTCTTGACATCATTAACCTATTTTGAATTTCTTGAAATAAGTGATGCTAAAGGTAAAATTAAGTTTCCGGAAAGGAAGAGGCGCCCCCATTCTGATGATGCCCACTATGTCATGGTCTTCCCTTGCAAGGTAAACTGTTATCAGCATCTATGAGGAAGGATAGCCAGAGCAAGGACAATAAGAAGCTTCTATTTAAAGTGATAACTTGAAGTCATTGAAAAGCTAACCTTCCAAACCCAGGGGTTTCAATTTTAATTATAGTTACTATTAGAATTCATTTACACATAATCTGGATTATTGAAAAAAGCTCTTAGGAAAAATTTCAACCTACTCAACTCGGAATTTCTTAAGACATGTGTGTTTAACTTGAATTTTACTTTTAAAATGTTAACAAGTCAAATGCTGGAGATACCAACAAACTGCTACTATCCCCTGAATTTAGTTTTTCTCTTGTACTTGATAACAAAATAACTGATACTCTAATCTTCTGTGATGAATTACCACAAATTACCCTCCTATCCATCAGTATTTAATAAATACAGATTTATCCTTTTGCTATGACATTGCTTTAAAATTATAAAAATGTATTTTAAATCTATATTATATAAATTAAAATATTTTAACAAGATAATTTAAGAACTTAGAGTAAGAAAAGAAAAGACCTAAGCTTTAAGATGTGATGATAATATAAAGATAGTATTACATTTTATTTAAGTTGTATTTTTATGTCATTTATCTTAAAGTATATGCAACTTGTTTTGGTATACTGAAAAGATATTTCTCAGCATAAAATGGCACATTAACAAGTGATGACGAATATACTTAATGAAACATTAAACACGTAACTGCATTAATAATATGCTCTTTGCCAAAAAAGGCATAACATATCCACAGTGAAACATCAACAAGATATAAACACACTGCTTTTTTAGAACAATTAGCCTTTAGGATGAGTTAGCATTTCTGTTTTCAAAAGCCTACTGTCCCAAGACAGTATTTTACAAAGTGTAGGTATTAAAGACAAATCCAAAGCACTTCAAAATCTGGACCACAGTAATTAATAGTGGCTAAAATTGGTGACATCTAAGGGCAGTCTTCTCTGCCCCGAACAACAGAAGGGAGCAGGACCCAGCAATATTCAACACTGCTGCCTGTTTCCTGCCAGTGCTTAGGGCACAGGCTCATTTCAACAGTCAATGCTAAACTCAGCATTCTAAAGGGACTCCAGAGACACCGAGGAGTGCACGATGTAGCCCTTTAAGGCCAGGTTTGGATTTGAATAGGCACAGAACTCCATCCAAAGAGAACTCCAGAGATGGGTACATGCAAGAGCAGAACGTGGCCTCAGCACATCTTTTCTTAGCTTGATACTTTCACTGGCTTTTCTTTCAAACAATATTTTTGTCCCTTTAAATATTAGGAAATAAAAAGCAATACGCCCCAAATATTTTGCTTTAGAAAATAAGCAACAATCATAAGGGAGATTTGGGTGACATTTCTGTATATCACAGACAAGAGAGAGAGAAAAAAAAAAACACTTTTTCTAAATTCAAAGCAGCCAGTGAGAAGTAAGAAGCCAGGAATGACTTTTAGTTTTTCTCTGTGGAGAGCAATGACTGGCCCCGACCTGCAAAGGTCTTTGGGGATCAGAAACCACACTCCCAGCAGTCTCTTGTCTAATCCCTTCTCTGCCAGGCTGCACTTAACTTTCTCACCTCTGCTTTCCCTAGCAACAGTGACCTCTAATCACAGCGTGAATGCCCAACTGCTGCTGGATTGATACACTACATAGTATTAGCGTGTGAAAAAAATACTGACAGATACATATTTTCAAATACACTTTCTTTGAAACACCTGTAAATCAAATATATTAGCTGGCCCTCCTCTTTCTTTATTGTGTTTTCTCCCGCCTTGTTTAAAGCCTTGGAGTTACCATTCAGTAAGTAAGACTACTTCAGAAGCAGACACTGAGCCCATGGCTAGGCTTACCAAACTTCTTGCTTTCTTTAGTGGTGCCAGTCATCTTGATCTTTGCAACTTCAAAGAAATCTTTGATTTCTCTTTCATAGAGTCGGGATAAATAATCCATATAATTCTTAAAATAAATGAAATATGTAATTATTAGTAAACTAACAATTTTCTCCTTAATCGTTCCTTTAAATCCTTCATGCTTGTAAAACCTTAGTGTATTTCAGAGAATATAAAAAAGTTAGGCTATTTTCTGTCTTGAGAAACAAAGCAGACTGAATTGGAAGCATATCATTAAAATTTACAGAAACGCCAAGTTAAGCAATCACACTTCTATTTCCATGGTTACGCGTTGCCTTGGTACATTTTAAATAGGATAGCAACCACTCAGGGCGAGGGTATGTGAAGCAGAGCAGCTGAGCGTCTCCTGCCGCACTGTAATGGCGGCACATTGTTCTAGTGTGTGGTACACTGCAATCCAGTAATCCAATTCCCTAACAAAGGACACTGGAGCCCTTTCAGTGTTGTTATGACAATGTCACGGTGGGTTTTCTGGTTCCCTGGGAATTTCCTAGGGGCGGATTAGAGAGATGAAGGGTGCAGGAATCTTCAAGGCTGATGACACTTCACTTTGAAGGTCTCTGGGAATCTTTGCTCTTCTCCCTCCACACTACCATGTTGCCCGGCAGTGCCAATGGCAATGGAGGAGATCTTCTGATATCACTGACCCTTGTCAGCTTTGGGTGTAAACCCAAAGGTCAGAATTTCATTAGTATACATACAAAACAATTTTCAAAATAATTTTTCTGAAAACAGATTTGATTAATTGAGCCTTAAGTGAAAACATCTATTATTTAGCATAAAGACTAATTTGTTTTTATCACACCTGTCTATCCTTCCATGAAATACTCTATGTAGCCCTATAAGGATTCTTCAGTAGTAGAGATCATGTGTCTTTCCAGGTCCTAAGTTAAATGAATTAAAGAATTCAGCTAAATTTCAAGAAATCTACAGTAGAATAATTATTCACAGTTATTCTTTTAAACTCAGGACAGAATTTTAGCTTCAAGATTCTTTATCACAAATCAATCTATCATTTTTATATAGAGCAGGCTCTCTAACATACTTTAGCGTCTGCCCCTTTGCAATGTACAGATCATATCTGTAAGAAGAGTTGCTCAACTAAGCAGCTATTTCCTATGATCCGTGTATTAATTCAAAAGCACATACAAATTAAAATGCACCACAAAATTTCCTTGTAATATCTGATTTGAAATTTACTGTTGTCCCAAGCAGCCTTTTCAATTTGCTTTGTGCTGGCTGTCAGTTGTCTTCCAGAGACTTTTTTCTTCTTTTTAACACAACTAGGCACATGCCTCAACAGTGAACTAAGACTGATAATACACTGGTTATCACAGTGTGGATTCGCCTATCCATGAGTATGAGGATTTTCCATCATAAAAAGATGGAATGCTTCATGAATATGTACCCATGTACGCATGGGGTCTTGATAATCTGTGTTGTTCCAATTTTATTGTAGATGTGCTGCTGAAGGGGGCGCTAGAACTAAGATATGTCTGTCAGCCTCAGGTATGAAAACTCAGATGTTCCTAATCACGAGGGAAGCACCTTACATGTGCTCACACAGTGCTGGAGTCCTGGGGGAGAAGGTGCCTGAGCGGATGGACGGATGGATGGATGGCCATAGTCCCTATGCCTTCCACAGGCTCTAGTTACGGGAACTCAGATGTTCCTAATCACGAGGGAAGCACCTTACATGTGCTCACAGACAGTCCTGGGGGAGAAGGTGCCTGAGCGGATGGATGGACGGATGGACGGATGGCCATAGTCCCTATGCCTTCCACAGGCTCTAGTTACGGGAACAAGAATAAGGTGTAGAGTGAGCCTGAGTGGGCTGGGAGTGATGGTGAAGATAAATCCTCATCCTTCATAGAGTGAGCCTGAGTGGGCTGGGAGTGATGGTGAAGATAAATCCAAATGTGAGCGGTGTGCACCCAACTGAGTGCTAAAACAGTATGGGCTTGCTCGTTGATTTATTTGGGTTCTTTTGGTTGTTGTTCTTATGTCATTTCTTCTTCCTTTTTAAATGCAATTTCTGATTTTTTTTTTTACAATATTACAACAACTAAACTGGCCATATAAGGTGTGTGTGTGTTTGTACACATATGTGCACCAAAAGCTCAAACCAAAGGATCAAGTAACATTCCTGGGAAATAAGTCAATTTCATTTAAAAAGTTCATTAGTAGTGTCACTATCCTCTGAGCAGAGAATGATCCATAAGTCACCACTAGGTTGGCACTCATCTTATTTCTTCACTTTAAACTACATTCATGAATAATGCATAATATGTGAAGATTAAGACAATCCTCTGAGAACACAATTAGGCAAAAAGCTTATTGATTACTTATTTGAATAGTCACTAGGGAACAAAGCACTTGTTTGCATGAAACTCTTAAGAAGATGTATTTAATTATTTAAAATATTAATCTCCTAAAACTTCAAAAGGGAAAGAATTTGAGTACTATAAATATTTTTACTTAATGCACCTCCAAATCAGAATTCTGTTGATAAAACAAAACAGAATAATGTAACAGAAGAATTGCATAACACTCAAAAGACCCATTTGAGGAACAAAAAGAATCATACCAACACTAGCAAGCCAGATCAGATGCACATGGACACTTCACAGGATAAACATTTGTGCACTTACAATGCTTGTGTTTGTATGGGATGGGGCAGAGGCTGAGAGCGGGAGAGCCGGTGGAAGTCAGAAGGTAAGTTATGAGAGTTGGTTCTCTCCTTCTACCGCGTGGGTCCTGGGAACTGCACACAGGCTGTTGGGATTGGCAGCAGGCACCTTTACTAGCTGAGCTGTCTCTCCAGTCCTTAAAAGGCTTTTTAAATTATGGTTTGAATACATTTTTACCAGATTTATCTTCCTTTTTTAAAAATTTCAGTTTATGAATGGTAAGGTCCTATTGTTGAAGACAACACTTACATATCTCACTGAACACAGTTAAGTATAGCTGGTACCTAATTAGAGCCTCGCACCTACTGATGAGTGTTCATGGTACTGGAAGGTACTCTGCATACTACCAGAGGAGAAAGGTAAACACCAACCCAGCTACAAACCCTAAACAAAAATCAATAGAAAACAAAAACCAAACCCTAAAAACTGTAATAGAAAACCAAAGAGGAGGAAGGGTCTGAAGAGAGCACAACAGGGTGGGTACGGTAGGGTTCAAACCCAGGGTTTGCTAGTTTCTGAGGAGTGAAACAGAAGAAACTGAACTAATTCAAAACAAGAAAGAAAACTACTAGGAAGATGTGACAAGTGAATTGGGAGGGGAGAAAAGTGAGCCAAACAAATGACAGAACAACAAAAAGATTCACCTCAGCTTAGAAACAGGGAGCCAGATTTTACTTTAAATGGGTAAAGGTACTTCAAAGAGAAGACATATATGGACTGATAAGAATGTGCTGCCATCAAATATTAACCTCAACACATGGCTAGGAACACAACCAGTCTTTTGTTGGCATCTCTACCTATCTCTCTGCCTCCCCTGAAGCACAAATTTATGGCAGCTGCTAGGAGTTGCTTTTTTTAAAAGTTTAAAAAAGGAAAGCTTAAAAAGGAATCCTAGACACAAAAGAACAGAGTTAAGCATGGTTTGGTAGTGGCATTTTCTTGGGTGGGCTCTGTTTGCTAGAAGGAAGCAGAGGCATGGCTCTTTTAAGAGAGGTTTTCCTGCCGGGTGGTGGTGGTACATGCCTTTAATCCCAGCACTCGGGAGGCAGAGGCAGGCAGATCTCTGTGAGTTCGAGACCAGCTTGGTCTACAGAGCTAGTTCCAGGACAGGCTCCAAAGCCACAGAGAAACCCTGTCTCAAAAAACCAAAGAGAGAGAGAGAGAGAGAGAGAGAGAGAGAGAGAGAGAGAGAGAGAGAGAGAGAGAGAGAGAGAGAGGATTTCCTGATTCAGCAGCAGAAAAAAAAAGTTGTGCTGTTTTGAAACTGCGGCTTCCGGGGCCGTGCTGCCAGCACGAACTCTGACAAGGTCTGGCTATGGAGCATTTAAAGGGGGTTTGTGAACAGAGTGCTACAACTTGCTTAATAGCAACATAGATCAGCCTAAAATGGGGCAATGTACATGGCTCTCAGAGGCAGTGAACAGCTCTGCTATGCTGGACTGAGTGGAGCAAGCAGGCAGTACCATATTTCCCCTAGCAATGCCACCACTTAAGTTCATAAAAAGGGCTTAGCATTTTAAGAAGTACTTCTGGTCAGAAAAAGGATTACAGATATGCAATAAAGACAAATCAAGATTAAAAACAATAAAAACCTCTAAATGGGTCACAGTGTTGGACAAATGTATGTAGGCTTGGGAGAGAGAAGAAAAAGAGTATAGAGAGTTATAAAAAGAAATAAATGGTTTTAAAAAAACCAAAGTCTTTAAAGAGACAGAGTACAGAAAAGTAATAGAGTAAAAACAAATAAGCCACATAAAGATGAAATATGAACAGAGTCTGGATTATGTATATTATTGTGTTTTCTTTGCATCTGTTTGATTGTAAAGGAGCTAAGTAACTAACATATATACTTTAAAGGTATCTTGTCTTCAAAATATAGGTGAGGATTTGTTGCTTTGGAAAAGAGGTTCTTTTGTTTCCACAGAGGATGAGGACCTGTGAAATCCTTCCAGACTAATATAGTTTGATGGACCAAGATCCCCTGAAAGGTTGCCATAAACACCCCCCAAAATTACTTCATCCAACAAAAAGCAGGAAGCAGTCTGGAGAGAACTACAACTAAATTCCCAGATATTGCTTATAAATGTTTGTTTACATTTAAAGCTGGATATGATATAAATACTTTGCATTGGTATGAATCTTGATCTATTGATACAGTCTAAGATCAGTTTTGTTTTATGTATATTTCTGCTCTTGATTATGGTATTGTGTCCTTGCAGCTCATTTAAAAATGTAATGTATAATTAATAAATAGAGGTTAATAAAGAGTCATCTATAATAGTCAAGCTTCTAGTCATGTTAGTTAGGATTTTCTAGATATATAGAGATATAGTTCAGTTAGATAGGTATTCTCCAAATCTTTCAGAGACCTTCAGAATATGGCATTTAAAATGTTTAAATTATTAACTTAAGACTTTCATGACAATGAGACACATCTGTTCCTGGCTGCACCAATCTATTTCAAGAGGAAGACGGTCATCGAAAAGGTTCCTTATGGAGCTGTTTAGCCATTTGGGCAAAAAACTGCTCTTGCCTGGACTGCTTGATGGTATACTGTGTGAACTGGACATGCAGGACTCACAGAGAAATGACTGCTGAACTTGCCTAAAGGTGAGACCGTCCTTCAGGTTTCCTGCTTCATGAAAGAGTCTGCCAGACATTCTTCAGGATACAGAAGAAAGTGACTGACAAACTGCCAATATAGGTGGAACTGTCTTTGAAATTTCCTGCTTAATGGAAAAAATCTGCCAGATACTATGGGCCAGTAGGCTGAAGATGGATGCCCCAACAGTACAGAATAACTTTGGGTGACTGTCCAGGCAGTAAGATGTCTCTGTCATTTCTAGAGTTTTGGCAGTTTCTTACAATGCACTTCCTGTTTACTTAGGTAATATTATATCCTTCTGGAGTCTTCGATGGAGTTGAAGAATTTATAGTTATAATTATAGTTTTCCTTAGTTATGATAAAAGATAATTATAGTTTTCCTTAGTTATGATAAAAGATAAAGTAGATATAAATATTGTAACTGTAATTTTTGCTTAATATCTGTTTGTTATATGTAATTTTACTGTGTTAAAGTTAAAACCTTCCTTTTTTATTTAAACAGAAAAGAGGAGGTAATGTGGGATTTCCCTCTGTATGCTGTGAATATGATTAGTTAATTAATAAAGAAAACTGGCTTGGACTGATAGGGTAGAGTAGAGCTAGGTGGGGAAAACTAAACTGAATGCTGGGAGAAAGGAGGTGGAGTCAGAGAGAAGCCATGTAGCCCCTCCAGAGACAGACGCCAGGCAGAACTTTACCTGGTAAGCCACAGCCACGTGGCAATACACAGATTAATAGAAATGGGTTAAATTAACATGTAAGAGCTAGCCAATAAGAAGCTAGAGCTAATAGGCCAAGCAGTGATTTAATTAATACAGTTTCTGTGTGGTTATTTTGGAAGTCTGGGTGGCTGGGAAACAAACAAGCAACCTCAAGCAACCTCCTTACCACAATAAACAGATACTTTTCTTTTATTAAAAATAGATGTATTTATTTAAGTGTATTTTTTCCTGTATTCATGTATGTGCATCATGTATATGCCTGGTTCCTTTTTATCCAAGTAAATAACTGAGCACTCAGAAGTTCAACTATCTTTTGCACTGTTACAAACATACTTCAGTTTTATGTTAAGGAGCTTAAAATACAATCTAAGACTATACTGTAGACCCAGTGAGTGACTGACATCAAATCCATACCTTTGTTAGTCCTTCATATTTTCCATAATCTGTACTCTTTAGCCACTCCATCAGCTTGGCATATCGGAGCAAGTCTCTATGAAATGGATGATGATTGGGTAGAGTCAGTTCAGCAGAATGCTGAGCAAGAGTTGAACTCTGATCATGACCCTAGTGGGAGTAAATAAGTAAATAAATATGATTGAAAGTTCAAGAGAACACCGTTACAATAGAAAATTCGAGATAATAGCCAAATGTAGTCAAACAATACCAAGCAAATCAGAAAAATAAAAACCAAGCACTTACTTGTTGACTTTTGCCATTGTGTGTATTCACGGAATACTACCACCATTAATACTCACAAGCATGCATGGGTGGCACTGTGATAAAGCGTCACTCACTTCATCTTTCAAAAGAGTTGAGAGAGTTGAATAAAGCTTGCCTCTCTCCATCACTTTACAATGTACTAAGAAATAAACTTCTTGATACAGATTGTATTAAGAAACACACCAAAGGGAGTCATCTAAAACAAACTGTCCACTTTTCTTAATGAGATTCCTACCAGAAGGCCTATTTTTTTCAACAGATAAAAATGTGTAAGATATGAAATTTTAAAGTTAGTAAGGACTATAGATGGTTTTATCTTGGTCTTTCCATGATAATCCCTAATAACAATGTTAATTCCAATTTTTCCATTAAAGTGATGTGCTAGTCAAACGACCACATATGACTATTTTAAGCTTTGACAATTTATGTGAATAAATTAGTAATAAACAGATCATGTGTCCTGACTTTTGCTTTAGAAAAATACAGACTGCTAGATTATTGGCTTACTAACCCTATTTTCTAGAAGAACCCAAGGTTCAGGGTATTAAGGTATAATTAACTTGCTCAGGTCACAGAGGGCGAAAGCCATAACTGGAATCTTTGTAACCATGTCTAACTTCTGTCATCCATTAAAACCATTCAAACAAAAGCATTTAGCTAGAATCAAAAGCTGCAACTGCTGTGTAGCTGTAAGTGTGCAGAGATGAGTGAGCATCTCTCTATAAATGAAACACCTCAGCCTTTCGTTGGACAATCTAGCTCTTTCTTGCTATTCAGTCAACATCTGTGATGGAGAGTAAAGCCAATGCCAAAAAGATGAGGAAGTTGCAAGATCAGATTGCCCTTGAAATAGAATTTTCCAACAAGCAAGCAAAGACCAAAACAAGCCACATTTACTTGAAGTCATCTCCATTCACTTTAGTTGCCTACTCACAGACTGTCAGTATTTTATGGAAATCATTAAATTTACAAAAGCTGCTGAATCGAAAGCTAAAGGAATTGGATAATTAACTTCGTAAAATCACCTAAATGTATATACTTCTAGTTGAAATACAATGGTTTGAGAAGCATCCTGAACTAAAAGAATTAAAATTGTTTTAATTTGAAAGATTTGTCACTTCTAATTTATATGCGTTATTATGTATGTCATTGGTCTGTGTCCACCTCTACGGTTTTCAAGGTTAACATACCATTACATTACAGAACAGCTCTACAGAATTGCACATAGAAAACAAAGGTATCCATAGATGCTACACTTCCAGGTTCAGCAGTGTCTCCCAGGATCTCTTACCTATTGTGCTGAGAGAGAAGAGGGTGTCCTGCTTGACAAATGTTCCAAACACTGTGTTATTGAGCAATGTTACATATGCTTTCATCGCCCAAAACATTCTTCTTCATTAACTTTTCTCAATGACTCAAGACACAAAATGATGTTTTCTACAATTTTCTATTTACTCAGTCTATTACATATTAAGTTACATTATTTCAGGCTGAGAAAGCTTTTAAATCATGAAAAGTCTCTTCTGGAGAGTGGAAGAGTTAATCATCAACAATTGCGTGGAGGGCCTTGCAGGTTACAAAGCTCTCTGCATATGTCACTATGCTAAGTTTCCCCGGCATTTCCATGTCACAAACACCTGAGAAATTGGCATTTCACATATCGACTATCAATCCTTTAATTATTACTGTCAGGATAGACTGTTATTAAAAGATTTACATTTAGATAAAATGATTCCAGAATAATAGGAAATTGTAAAATTGTTTTGAGTTGCTTAATTCAATCAGTAAAATAAAATTATAACATGCAAAACACTAAGTATAAAGATATTTGTCCTTCATATACTTAAAAATGTTAATTTTTAAAGTTCCTCTTATATATAATCATAGATTATCAACAATTACAGGATTACTGAATGCTCACTGCTGAGGTAGCTTTTATATATAAATTTGAATCCTTACACTAATCTTTTAATGTAGTTCTCATCTAATAAAATGGCAACTCTATGATTAACATAAAACACAGGGTATTCAAATTAAGAAACATTATAAAAACTTGGTGAGTAGCTGGGCGGTGGTGGCGCACGCCTTTAATCCCAGCACTCAGGAGGCAGAAGCAGGTGGATCTCTTTGAGTTCAAGGCCAGCCAGGTCTACACGAGCTAGTTCCAGGACAGGCTCCAAAGCTACAGAGAAACCATGTCTGGAAAACAAACAATCAAAAACAAAACTTGGTGAGCTACAAAATTTTACCAGCATACATATATATATATGCTGGTAAAAATATTATATAATTTTTGTTTTTGAAACATGGTCTCACTATGCAGTCTTGATTAGCCTGGAACTATCTATGTAGAGCAGACTGGCCTCAGATATCTGCCTGCCTCTACTTCCCAAGTGCTGGGGTTAAAGGTGTGCACCACTACAACCAGCTAGATATTAGCATTTTTAAGAAAAGGTAACATGGCACACCTTACTGGAGCCAAACACTGGTCTAAGTGCAGTAGATACTTTTATTATCTCTGCTATTAAATGAGGCAACTAAACGGGAAGTGGCAGAGGAGTCCCATCACACGCTAGACAAAACCTCCCAGCTCTCTTGTCGCCTTGTCCGGAACGGAAATCTCCATGTTCTTGAGCCCCTTCGCCAGCGTTCTGATGACTAAGTTCAACACAGAGACAATCTCTTTCTTGTACTTGAGACATCCTTTCCCACCTTCGGCAACACATCACAGGCCGTTGTTTTGTTGTTGTTGTTTTTAATCATGCATCACTCACATGTTAACAGTACATATTAGATTTTCAGAAATGGGAAGCATTCGCTTTAAACAAAGCCATTAGTTTACAAGGCAAAGAAGCACACAGAATAAATAACTGCATATTACAGTCAATAGTTAAGGATGCAAAAAGACTACTGTTTGCTGACTGTCTTTTTTGATGCCATCTACACATGTGTATAACATCACTGCCAAGAGCATTAAAAATAATAAACTAAGAAAAATGGGAGTTTCCTATGTGACTTTCAGTTGACTTCCTTCTTGATACTTTGCAGGCCCAGTGAAATGTTGAGTGTCTGCCCTGATTTCCCCTCCCAGGCTTAGTGAGGTAGTCTTCCTCGATGTTTGCACAGCACCACCATCACAGCTGCCATTCCCAAGCGTCTGTCTGTCTCTCCCTAGACTTTGAGCTTCTCACAGACAGAATGAAAAGCATTTATTCCAAAAATCCCAAAGCAAAGTCTAATATGCACCTCAACCACCAAGCAATTACTAAAAAATCAAGGAGATGAGAGAAATGGAGAAAGGCAAGCAGAATGAGGTTAAATGCCTTTTTGCAAAATGGGATATTTTAAAACTATTACACATATAGTTAATGGGTAGCTTAAATCAGTAAGTTAAGCTGTAAGCATAAAAGTCTGCTGCTAACTTTAGCAAACTTTATATATATTTATGAAAAAAAATCAGAGATGCTTGAGCCAGTTTGATGTACTCACAGGAACCGAAAGAAAGTAGGACCTGCTATAGAGCTGAAGGAGGGCCTGAGTAAACTAGTCGGGAATAAAATACAATAAGACAATTGTTTTAGAATACTGCAAAGAGAAGCCAATGTTTCCAGAGAGCACACATTGATTATTAAGATTTCGCCTTATTTTTTCTGTTCAATATGTCTAATAAAGTAAAAGACAAAAGAACCCCACAAGAACCTAAGTATATTAACTATTAAAATATCTTCTGCTCAAATCCCTATATAAGGTGCCCTTGGCATTATTAAAATATTGCTGCCATGTCATTAATTTAAAAACCTCTTTCCATTAAAAAAGATGCAGGTTTGTAACATGGAGACTGAATCAACCAAAATTTACAGTTGCTCTAGCTTCCTACATGTACACAATGTGTTCAATCACACAGAACCTATGACACATTGAAAATAATGTCAGTTCTGATTCTCAACTCTAAACACCGAAAAATACAAGAGGTTCAACAGTAACGCAGACCTGCCATTGCATATGTAACTAATGAATGCAGTTATCTATGTGATTCCTAGAGACAGTTTCAGCTGAAAGGAACTTGATATCTGTGTAAAGGGTTACCTGTAGTCCAAAGTGCTTCTATGAGGAACCAGGCACAGATTTCAGAATCTTACAATCATTGAAATGTATAAAGGAATATATTATAGCCCCAAATGAACACATTGAAATTTTTCATGGGAATTTTGGTTTAGGGCAACATATAAATGACCTATGGAAATGTTAGTTAATAGTAAATTAAAATTACCTGTTGAACAAAAACATTGTTGAGATGACTGGCCAGTCTTCGGGCAAAATGCTCCCTCAAGTCACTGAAGCGCTGCTGCTGCTGCTTGACGGCCAGGAGCATGTCGTGGCCTGCGTCAGAACAACAGTCCCTCACTGACTCAGTAAGGGTGAAGAGTCCCTCCATGTTTAACGAGAAATGCCACGCCACTGTGCATGGAGGTCAGAGGACAAGCTTGTGGAGCCCATCCTCAGCCTTACCTTTGCATGAGTTCCAGTGATCCATCTCGGGTCACCAAATTGTGCGGCAAACATCTCTTCTTCATGGACTATCTAGCACGTGCTGGCCTTCCCTCCATGCTTAGTGAATTTTCTTCCCCCAACTCCCCTAGGCACTGAGAGCCCTGTGCATGTTAGGCAAATAGTCTCCCACTGAGCTGCAGCTCAAATCTATATTATTCTAATGATATCCACACTTAAGTCTTGAAGAATCTAAATCTTTAATGGCTTTTTTATTTGCTTTATAAAATTTGAGGAAAAAATAATACAACACACTGTTTCTTCTTTGGTATCATCTAGCAACCACTAGAAATATGAATTTCAGGACTTCAGCTTGACCAACTAATGTGGGGCTATGCCTGGTAATGTTTATTAAGTCCTCTTGCTGATCTGAATGCACATTCATGTTTTAGAAACACTGCCTAGAAAAACCATATCCTCTCTGGCATATCTTTTTTATTTATTTATTTATTTATTTTTTCCATACATTGTTTTGTTTTATTTTTTCCATTCAAGAACATAATTAAAGAAATAAAATTTTTTTTTCCTTTCTTCCCCTTCTCCCGGTCCCCTCCCACTACCCCCCCACCCCTCCTCCCTCCCCCTTCTTCCTTGAAAGAGGGCATGGTGCCCTGCCCTGTTGGAAGTCCAAG
>PVIU01018636.1:0-38585 GCA_004026605.1 Ondatra zibethicus
CTCTGCTCCTGTCTCCTCAGAGCTAGGGTTCCAAATGTTCACATTTGGACTAGATTGTTCACATGGGTTCTGAGGATCAAACTCAGGTCTTCATGTGTGCCAAGCTCATTACAGATTAAGCAATCTCCACAGCCCCTGGTTTGGCTTTTTGAGATAAAGTGTGATTAAGTAGCCCAGACTGGCACAAAACTCAAGATCCTCCTGCCTCTTCCTACAGGGTTCTGGCATTATAGGAATGCTCTATCAGACCTGGAATAAAAGACAATTTTGACAGTTTTTCATAAGCCAATTTATTTTGGGCATAGTCGCTATGAAATTGACTCTTTTAATTCATCAGACATATTATTTGAGATTCTAGCTAAGAGATACCGAAAGGGCGCAGAAACAACATTTAACATGTTTTTCTGCAGGACTCCATGTAGGCTTCTAGGTATTGTGACTCAGTGCTCGGTGTGTTGGTGTGTTCATCATTGATGAAGTCAAACGTGCACCTTCTACCCCAGTACTGTCAACACAATCACATCTTACCGTTTATCCCTTCTTGAAACTCTCTAGAGAACATCGCTGATGTTGAGCACTGTGGTTAGCTTTGTAAACCTCTTCCCAGGGACAGGATCCTGGGTGACGAAAAAGTCCTCTAACTTTCTCCTCTATTGCTTTTCTGCAAAATCCACAGCAACAATGTATCCGAAAGATGACCCACTAGGAATGGGGACTCAGTTTCAGTTTTCTGAGTGGTTCTGGCACACACTTGGAGCTTGGATGTAGCCCTGCTGACGTTTTAACGCAAACACATTTCCCTCTACTTGTTTCAGGATTTCATTGTTTGCCACTTTGAGTATCTTCCTAGCGCCATGCTGTCCAGGCTGCACTGACTGACCGTCCCTTGTCCCCAAATCCCACACTGGGGCTTTACAGAAGCACACCTTTCACAGATCAAACTGAAAGGGTGCACACCGTCACCCAGCTGACCAAGGGTTAAATTAAAACAGATCCACAGTGCAGTGTGCACTCAGGTGGCTTGGTTCCACCACCACTGTCCGTCTCGGAGCGATTAAATTGTGTCGGAGATGGAGGGCCTTCCGCTCCCATCCTCACACTTACAGATCAAGCACTGACAAATGAGATGTTACCGCTCTTGTACAGCAAGGCTACAGTCTGTCAAAATCCAACATAATTTGTGACCCTCTGTGACATCCTCTTTCTCTCGCTCTACTTTTTTTTCCCTTTGACATTTGAATACAGTGATTGTGCTAGAGTCAAGTCCATTTAAGAGAGTACAGTCAATCCTATCTAAAGGAACACAGCCTGCGTCTCCAACACGGAAACTGGATGTGGACCGGCAGAGTCCTCCGCGACCCTTTGTGTTAAGTGCATACCATTAACAATGAATTCTGATTTTTTCCAAGTTATATAATTTGATATCTTGACAGCCCAGACACTTAAAGCATTACTATTTGTTTTAAATGGCTTTATTTTATTGTTTAAATGTCAGTATCACAATAAAGGCAGGCATGCAGCCCTGTCAGCTCTCGCAGGGGAAGTGTTCCTGCAGAGAGGAGTCTTGGAAGAGTTAGTTCTAAAAATGGACTCAAGAGTGAATTGTAATGTCTCTTGGCTGGCTCCTTAAATGACTCATCAAACATATTTATACCGCATTTTCTGTTTAGCTGGTGCCTTTAACAAGGCACCGAAGCATAAACAGCCCAGGCAGCAGGGTGTCTTAACTTACTCAAGTTGACATCCTCGTGAGGGTTTAAAAAAAATAATAATACTGACTCCAGGAAATAATTGAGGGACGCATGATAGAAGCCACAGCCCAGATACAGGAAGGCCCCTTCAGTGTACTTTAATTGTCTAATCCCCTGGCTGACAAAAGGCGGATTAGTTGGAGAGAGGAAGACTGAAGAGTCAAGAGGTAGATTAAGGAAACTATCTAATATTTCTCAACTACTAGAGCGGCTGGAAAGTTGATTCTTTCAGGCTTTCGCTCCATTCAGACCTGTCTGGGGTGACACAAGCCTGTCACATTTCAGAACAGGCAATGACTTTGTACTTCAAAGAGACTAAAGATCTGTCCCCAAACACTTTTGTTGACCACAAACCTTCAGGCAGGTTAACGCCAGGCTTCAGGGAAATATCTGTGAAATGACTTTGTTTGCAAAGAATGAAAGCCTAGGTGGATCCTCTGAATACTCTCTGCTAAAGAAACAGAGCTGTACATTAAGCTTGGGGGGGGGGGCACAATATTATCTGCTCTGCAGCTCGATATGTGATCTACCTAAGTGAGGAAGCTTATGAGCAATGTTAGGGCCAACTATAGATATTTTGAAATACCTCCTACTTGATGAATCTCTCTAAAATTCATTGGCCCACACAGTCCCACCCAGCCTACAGCATCTCAGAGTACCCAGCCTGGATGGGCAGTCACTGTGTTGGCACGCAGCAGTTTGATCAGCATTGATCTACCCTTACCATACCAGATCTTTCCAACGCTCTTGGTTTCAATGTTTGCTGCTACTATTACTCGTAGGGAAAATAAGGAACAGTGTCCAGAAAACCTCTTACAGATATTGCCTTCTGAAGGCCCCACTTCACTCTGAACACACCACTAGAGGAATCATACATGTGCTAATTCTACCTACAGCCTTTAGCTGGCTCTGGGTTTGCAGCCAGAATTCTGCATTTTCATGACATTCCACAACTGCTGTCAGTCCCAGAAGACGGGCACTGGGCCCTTCATCCTGTTCCTGTGTGTCCCTGGGGTGTCTCATCAAAAAGCACCTCACCATGTAGGGTGGAGCCGGGCCTTCTGCTATTGCTGAATGCCCACCAGGAAACTGGAGTTGAATTTTTAGTATATGCTCTGCTGGGAAACATTTGATGGGTGGTACACTAAGCCACAACATTCCTAGGCATTAGATTGACTGTGTCCTATCACAAGAACCCTTCTCGAGTCAAAATACATCACAAGAAAGATTTGAGAAAAGTCAATTTTACCCCTCTACTTGCTTACATCTGCTTTGTGTGTGTGTGTACATATTTATGTATGTGAGTGCGAACAAAATCATGGTAGGGTTGTGGTATGGCAATCAGAAAACAACCTTGGGTGGTGTTCCTCTTCTTACACCTTGCTTGAGAAAGGTTTCTTGTTTGCTTGTGGCTGTGTCCTCCAGGCTGCCTGGCCCTTGGTGGGTCTCCTGTCTGTGCTTTCCACCTCACTGTACAAGTACTGCAATACACACACACACACACACACACACACACAAACGCTGGTGTGTCTGGACTTAGGTGACTACAGAGGACACTAACTCAGATCCTCCAGACTCAGGTGAGTGCTTTATCCACTAAACTATTTAGCCAGCCCAACATCCTCTTCTTCACGGGCTTATAAATGCAAATGAGATGCGACATGGTGTTGATGTGAATCCTCTGAGACAACTGACTGTAGACACGGCCTCCCAGCCCACCTACGTTTCTAATAGCTTCCTTCTTTCCTTGTGCTCTGTCTGGCTCCAGGTTCTGCTAAGGCTTTCGGTGATTTTACAGGCTGCCACAAACCCCAGAGCTGATCTTTCCCCATTTTCTCCCTCTCTTCTCTCTAAAGCCCTTCCTGTTTTTCACATAGTGTCTCTACTGGGCACAGGGGACACAGGGCTAGCTTTCACCTTTGCTTGTGAGCACCCGAGGAGGAAAGAGTAAAGCAGAAGTAATATTATTAACTTTAAAATCTCCCCTCTGCCTCCAGGATGAACATAAATGTTCCCCAAAGATTGCAATAAAGGGAGTGCTTACTGGGCTCTTTCCCACGGGAATCCTCTCACCTCAGTTCCTTCCCTCTGTTTTCTCTTTTTAATGGCACAGAAGTCTCCCCCCCCCCCGTAGGTGGAGATCTCAAGTGAAACCTGCGCACCCACCAGGTGACATCTTCACCATAAACACTTAGCCGATTTTCATCTGCTCCATGTCTCCAGGATCCTTTCTACGATGGCACTTGCCTCTCAGCTTCCTTACCTAAAGGCTTCATCACGTGACATGGCGTTTGCCAGGCACTTGACTACAAAGCTCCACACAAACCACATGCCACGCATGACTTCTGTTAAACCAAAGGCCGCATGAAAGTGCCCCTAAAAGAGGGGTGGCTGGAGGTTATAAAGAGGGGACACTATTTATAAAGCATTAAAAAAACTTTTCATGACTCGTAACATAACACCCAGGCAGTGTGATTGTTAAAAACCTGTCCCGTGCCTGATGCCTATTCAAATGGCAGCACAGACAACCAGCAAGGGCTGCTTTACCCTCCTGGTAATCTTCTACATGAGAGAGCGGGAACATTTCCTACTAACAGCCCAGCCGGCCCTCCTTAAAACAAACAAACAAAACCACTGAGCTATGGACTTTTTAACAGGAAGACACAGTATCCCACAGCAGAGTTCAAAGGGACCCCAAAGTATTTCAACATCCAGCAATGAATAACCTATATCTGTGGCCCTTAGGTCCAACTATAGAAGCCTGATAACAGGAATGCCAATCTCCTGGCCTAACCCCACTGAGCACTTACTGCTCCTGAAAGGGTACCACTATCTGCCTGTGGAAATAATTCGTAGATGTGGCCAAAATTAGGTTGTAAGAGAAAGGACCTGCTTGGGTTAGGGGAAGAAGAATTTTAACATCAATTTGTAAGAGCTCTAAAAACGCAAGCTACTTTCCCTTGGCGGAATGGCTAATGCATTACAAGATTTCATGACACCCAAACCAGTGGGTGTCAGAAAGATTTAAGTTCAAATCAACATGCATTTATTCTACGGTTTTGCAATATGGAAGGCTGATGGCGTGAATATTTTACGGTAATGCTTCAATATTAAAATTCCCATATTGAGATTCTAGAGTCAGATACAAATTATATTTAACCACCAGAAAATTCATTGAAGTACTTATTAGAGTATCAGTAATAATAGTCATTAAAATTTTATGATCACTTAAGAGAACACTAAATAAAGACAGTTTAGCAAATGCCCTATTTACATATTTTAACAAGACTCACATAGTAATATCCAAATCACATTGAATTTGAGAGTAAAATTAAACTTGCCCCCGAAGGAACAGATAGATATATGATGGATCTGCCCTGGTAGGTTTGTGTCTTGGTGTAGGTTGCACTGAGTCTCCCCACAGCCTTTGTGGACTGGCTGCGGTATACAACATCTGTCCAAGAGTTGGTAGCTTGGCCTATGGACAACAGGAATGGATCTGCAATCCTACAAGCTTCACTTGGTACCATGTGTTACTTTTTAAAGTTTTCTTTCTTTATGTGTATGTGCAAATGTATGTCATGTCTGAGCTGGTGCCTTTGGAAACAAGCAAAAGACACTGGATCCCTGGAAACGGAGTGACAGATTGCTGTGAGCCACCTCTCATAAGTGCTGGGAACCAAACCCAGGTCCTCTGGAAGGAACAGAAGTTTGTTTTTTTTTTTTAACTCCTCAGTCATCTCCCCAGTCTGCCACGTATAATTTTTCTAATGAAAAAAATTTACAGATGTGTTTACTTAATTTTGCATGTGAAGCAATAAATGACCAGTTTCTATTGATCTATATGTATATGCGTGGTACATTACTTTAAAAAATTGACAAGATTTGTTGTCTTTGGCTTATATAATTAATACTAGGAATTATCACTGAAAAGTCAGTGAACTTGGGAGGTTGGTAGGGCCCTGGAAGTTCTCAAAAGAAAATATATAAGGGCATCTGGGAAAGATGAGGCGCTGGCGTTAATTATCAAATTCTGGGACAGGCATGGCATTGATATGACTCACTTTGGTTTCCTTGGGTAATGTGATTTGCAAGCAAACCCATCCACTAGAACCCTATAGGTGCTGTCAGAATCAGAGGCTCATGAGTGACAAGTTAATCTGAAGTGAAAAACTTCCTAATATCACATAGTGTCCTGATGATGTGGAATTATGGGGATTGGTGCTCACATGCTTGCAAATGAGTATATGAGCATATTATACATGTATGTCCATGTGGGCACGAGGCTTACAAAAATACTCAATGCAAAAGAAAATGTCCAATGATGTTCCAGAAATTCACCCAGAGGCTTAAAAAATTTTTAAAAGAACATGGAAAAATCTTTGAGGCTATTTTTCATTCTACTGTGTATAATCAATTCATTAATAAAACCATGTTCTCCATTGCCCCTGCCTCTCTTTTTCAGAGAAATGGGAATTAGTTGGGAGTGGCGGCAGAAGATGATGATCTCAGGACTGGGAAAGCTGAGGCAGGAGACCTCGAGTTAGGGATAGAAAGGGCTACATAATGAGTTCTAGGCCAGCCAGAGAGACGTAACAAGCCCTGTTCTCAAAAAAGAGGAAAGGAGAAAGAGGGAGGGGGGCTAAGAGACAGAGAGAGGCAGAGAGGCAAAGGAAAAAATGAGAATCAAATAAAATGAGAATTATTTTTTTCACCTTCACTGGCTGCTACATAAGTGTACAAAACAGTTATTTATGCAGTAGCTATGGAAACTCTACATTAGAGTGATAACATGCTGAAAAATTCTAGCTAATAGTAACATATTTTATTTTTTCTTTGTTATGTTCTGAGCTATATATGATAGTAATGGAAGAAACACCACAGATAATAATACACATTGTATTATGAATCCTTCCTCCAATGTGTATTTATTGTCATCATCATATTCTTTGGTTAATATCAAAATCTGAGTCCACTTTTTGCAGCACAGAATTGTTTAATTGCAAAGTTACTACATGCTTTGAAAACAGTTGGCAAGCATGATTTACAGAGTAGATCCTACATACATGACCAACAGGGTCAAATTTTACCATACGTGCCTAGCAGTCAAAATCCAAGTACTGAAAACCCACAACTGACATACTCCCTCCCTCCTTCCTTCCTTCCTTCCTTCCTTCCTTCCTTCCTTCCTTCTTTTCTTCCCTCGGTACCTCCCTCCCCTTCCTCCCCCTTCTCCTCCTCCTCCTTCTTCTTCTTCCTCTCTCTCTCTCTCTCTCTCTCTCTCTCTCTCTCTCTCTCTCTCTCCCCATTACATGTAGAGCTAGAGTACACAGGACCAAGCACTTGCTAAGCAAACACCCCATCACTGAGCCACATCCCAGACCTTGAATAAATGGCTCAATATTTCTGTTCCCCAAAGAAAGAAAGAGAGAGAGAGAGAGGGATATTGAGAAAAATAGAAAGAAAGAAAGAAAGAAAGAAAGAAAGAAAGAAAGAAAGAAAGAAAGAAAGAAAGGGGGAGGGAGGGAGGAAGGAAGGACGGATGGACAGACTTGATATTCACAGAGCACTTAGACATTGCCTGGCCCAATTGCAAGTCATCATTACCACCTAACATATTTTAACTCATTCCCCCATGACCAATTTTCCAATTCAAAGTTACATTGCCCTCACAGAATACCCTTCATTGGTTCAGAATTTTCTTCACCCATTCAATTGTTCACTTTCCCAAACATAGTTTGGAGGACACACCAATAAAAGTATAGCAAACCAAAGAAAAGAACTAGAGAGGACTGTTCCAGACAGTAAGTGTGCTTGTTGGATGGCTTGGGCCACTGGATAATACACACCCAACCTCACATCTAGCCTAATACATTCACATCATTCTGCATAGATCAGTGAAGACGGACTTCCTCGCTCCTTGTGAAAATATTCACTATCTACTTTATTTGACCTAGACACCACTGGAAGAGGGGGTTACAAAAGCTGTGCCTTCCTAAAAGGCAGTCATCTTCCACTGTTCTGTGACTTGTATCCATTGTTGACCAACCGCAGCTTCTTGTCAACCTCTGTAAGGGAAGGGTTCAAGGCAAGATAGCACTTTGGGAGAGGTAGAGGTGGAGACCGGCCCAGTGTGTGTGCACTACCGACGTGAATCTGCTTTCCCTTGAGGTGCTACCTATGGCAACATCATCATTTTGGATGCCAGCTGTCAAGATGCACAGCGTTTTCCAATGAACACTCCCTTCCCATTTTGCTTTTATATCAAGTCAATGAATATGGATAAGAGGATGGACCCTGCTCTGGGTATGTATCTTCAGCAAAACTTAATGTAAGTGGCACATAAGTGATATTTATGTATACATTCTGCTCGCTTATTCCAGGCTGACGCACTCAGAGCACTAACCTTGACCTACCCTCTCCAAATGGACAAAAATCCAATTTATTATCCAATTTAAAGAATTTATTCTCTTTATGTTGTACAGGGAAATTATGCCTATCCAGCTCATGACAGTACAAAAAGAAACACCCCACTGAGAAGCTCAAGACTCTGACAAAGAGGTGTGATATCAAAGATCACACACGATGATTATTTTTGTCGATTCTACATATCTAATAAAAAGATGCCCCTTGGTGGCAACCCTGGGTTTTATTGCTCAGAGAAAGGGATAGGAGATAAATATTCTCACTCCTTGATAAAGCCCAGTCCGTGTGAAGAAATGACTTCTTAGCTATCCTGAGTCTATACTTAGGACCTTAGATTTTCCATCATCTCGTGCCCACGTGAACCTCCTGAAGAAATGCCTATGGTTCTTTGGGGCATTTGGGGCAGGTCACCAACCACAGAAGACAAAATTTCACTCACCAATTCACCCGGTTTGCCTGTTCAGGGGTTCATGCCGATGGCACGTGGGAAAGAATCTCTCACAATAGATATATGGCTCCATGAATTTTCCCGACAAAATAATTATTGATCCTCCTAAGAGTATCCCCAAATCCAGTCAGGTACCGAGCCAGGTAGATTCATACTTCCCAAGCCTGTCTCGATCTCTCTAGTGTCACCCTCACCTGTCGGGTGTGGGTTATACTCGCTTGACATTTGAAATGTTTGCACCAGTGTATAAGCTAGGCCTTGTGTTGTTCCCCCTTTGCCATCTGATGGTACAGACACATACACACCTGGGTATTGATCAGGTGGTTAGTGCTGACAGGACTCAGAGCAAGTATTTGACCCAGAATTGAGACAGTACCTTGATGAGCTGGGGCTGTCTTCATGATCAATCTTTATCTCTAAATTCTGTCTTTTATAAAACTTGTCCCCAAAAACCCCATTCTTCCGGTACCCAGGAGAGTCTGCTGACCACAGTGACCTCCATGGAGGAAGTCCTTGCTTCCAACCTCTCCAATTCTAAGAACAAATTTGTCCTTCTCAAGGACATGGAGTTCGGCAGGACGTCTTAAAACATTCAGGACATCACTATTCATCCCATGAGCTGAATCTGGGCAGCTGCCACCAGCCATATTTATATGGAACCCTGTCTAGGCTCTCTCAGACTGTTTAGTTTTCCTAATTTAGGCATTCCTAGACCCTCCTCAATCAGAATGCAAGTCCTGCAAGGGAAAATTACACCTCAAGTTCCCTGGATCTATTAAAAGAGACCTATAGATAACAGAAAAAGTATAAACTATGATATTAAGAGAAATGCAGGCTGAGGGTTATCTCGGGAGAGAAATGTGGACCAAGGGTGTAGCTCAGGAGAAATGCAGACTGAGGGTTAGCTCGGGAGAGAAATGTGGACTGAGGGTTAGCTCGGGAGAAATGTGGGCTGAGGGTTAGCTCGGGAGAGAAATGCGGACTGAGGGTTAGCTCGGGAGAAATGTGGACTGAGGGTTAGCTCGGGAGAAATGCGGACTGAGGGTTATCTCGGGAGAAATGTGGACCAAAGGTGTAGCTCAGGAGAAATGCAGACTGAGGGTTAGCTCGGGAGAGAAATGTGGACTGAGGGTTAGCTCAGGAGAAATGTGGACTGAGGGTTGGCTCGGGAGAAATGTGGACTGAGGGTTAGCTCAGGAGAAATGTGGACTGAGGGTTAGCTTGGGATAGAGCGCCTTTGTGACGCGTATGAACATATGACACCTAGTCTCCATGCTCATCTCTTCAAAGAGATGGGGTAGAGGCAAGAAGAAAGATGATGAGATGCATCTCTCCTATTTATTCAATAACCTCAATGGAAAACAAAGAAAATTATAGATAGTGCAATACACACACACACACACACACACACACACACACACACATTCTTTTCTCCAAGGCAGTGCACATAATTATTTCACTAGCAGATCATGCCTTCCAGAAACGTTTTGTGTCTCAGAAGCTTAATTTATAAGCCCAGATTTTTTTCTGAAGAAGAAATTAAGACACATGTCAATCAGATTTATTACATTTTTTTCAAAATATCCAACATTGATGTGAGCATTTTTCATTATTTTTTAAAGGAGTTTATGTGTTTTAGATTTTAATAGTACAGTAAGAAATAAAAATAAAGAAAGAAGGGAGTTACAGCCATGAAATGATCTAAGTATTTATGATAGACAATATCATTCAAAAATATTTTACTTCCCCTTCATGGTTAAAATATTTACTTCTAAGACATGTCCAGTGAAATTTATGGCTGAAATTGGTATCAAGTAAAGATATTAGCTCTTAAGTTCTTAGAATCAAGATAACACAAGGGAACAAAAATCTTCTCATGGTGTTGTATGGAATAATGGTGCCTATGCAGGTGACAGGATTCTGGTCCAGCTAATCCCCAAACCTAGGAAACACAACACCACAGGTTGAGACAAGAAAACGCTGATCTAGACTAGTTCTAACTCCCACTTTTTTGTGAAGCCAAAAAGGTTACAGTGACAGAACTCTGCTCTGCAGAGCCCAAGGAGGCTGAGGATGCAGGAAGAGAAAAGAGAAACTTTAGCGCTGCCCAGGTGCTCATAGCACTGAAAGCTTAACTATGTCCCATGCACTAAACACTTTCCCAGGTTACACGACACTGTAGAATTCTCTCCGGGAGACATGGCCCCATGTCTTAACTATTAATTTAAGGTTAAGAGTAACTGAACAACAAGCATGCTGGAAGCGAACACAAGCTGGAACTCGTATGGAGATGAAAAGAGCTTGTGTTTGAACACACACACACACACACACACACACACAGAACAACAGTCAGACCACATAGAGAGCAGGTGCTTATTGAGCTCAGCAGTATACACTCACATGGCCAAAGGTATTACTCCAAGGATTATCCTATAGAAGCTTCCTTGGTACATAGGTGAGATGGGGGTATGAATGCATGGCTTGGCTCACATGTGTAAGTCAGAGGAAGCCCGAGATGTCTGTCCTTAGATACCTTTAAATTTTGTTAGAGACTGGGTCTCTCGTGAGCTTTCATCACCAAGTCAGCCAGGAAAGCTGGCCAGGGTGTCTCCAAGGACTTGCCTGTCTCCCCTTCTACCTCTCATCACCATGTCCATCTTTTCTGGGATCTGACTTGAGCCTTTGGGCTTGCAAGACATACACTTTATACACTGAGTCATCTCTCTGGTCCACTCTGATGACTCAAACTCTCTCTGATGAGTTTATATTCTCAGATCCACAACAGCTTGAAAAGACCTAGAACACTCTCCTTTTACACTTTGCCAAGACCATTTTCACTAAGGCCTGGCAAAAGCTTCAAAGATGCACAAAGTCCCTAAGAAGGGCTACCAAGTGCTAGCCCTCTTCTTCACAGTTCCTAAGGACTGCGGGGAGTCAGCACTCTAAGATCTGGATGATGGAGAATACACCCTAGGACCAGGACAAGAAAGTTTGTGTTGCTCAGTTCCATCAACATTTAGAGTTTCTGCTTTTTTTATTCACCTATTAGTGACGGAAAGAAAAACAAACCCTCAGATACTTAGCAGCTTAATTCGGCCATTTGGAACAGAATCCTTTCTGGCATCTAGGAAACCGTTCCAATTTTCTCAAAGATAAATACATACATAATACATACCCAATGACCTACACAGTAGACAACAGCCATGACCCTGGTATCCAAGTATTAACTCCAGAAAGTGAGACAAGATATTTGATGACAGCCGATCAAGACATCAGCTGCACGCCCTAATGAGAACAGGTCATAGGCTTTGAGATGACCTCTCAGCACACCTGCCTTAAGAGGCACACGGAAGTTCACACCGGCACGTCAGGAAAGCGGTCAGGTTCTGCACGAGCTAGCCCCGGACTACACTCCCGTCTCTGTCTCCCGCTCTTGAATGACCACTTCTAGTCAAGAAATTCTTACCAAGATCTGGCTTCAGATGCTTTGCAAATCGTGTTGTTCTCCCTGTCTCTCTGCCTCCCCCTACCCCTTTCTCTCTTTCTCTTTGAGACAGTGTCTTACTGTGTAGCCTGAGCTGACCTGGAACTCACCATGTAACTTCAAACTCATAGTAATCCAAGTCCTAGGATTGCAGGTCTAAATTACCATGCCTGCTCATCTCTCTCTAAAACTGGTTAAGACACAACTATCATTTCTTGCCATCTAGGGACTAAGTCCACAGTACCCTTTGGTCACTTTTCTACCAACTTTACCTAAGCAGACTCCTCACTGGGGTAGGTTGGAGAGCAGAAAATCCACATTAAACACTTGCTGTCTGCATGAGGCTCAACCTCATGTGGTCTCACTTCTTATTTTTCCACCTTTAAATGCCATGATTCCAAAACCAAGTTCAATGCCAGGTGGCTATGGCTGATAGTACGAAAGACAATAGACCACAGTGGTGTAGATCTCCCAATTAGACTGCGTGGGTTCAAATCCCAGCTCCAGTTCTTAGACATTACATGACCTCAAAGCAGCCTGGTAAGGGCTGTCTTAGTGTCTTCATCTACAAAGTAGGAACAGGAGAAGAATGGAATGAGCTCATATACACATAATAGCTTGGCTATTACCTCTACTATATCAGCTATGCTTATTCTAGCCACGGTCCTCCTGCTCTCTGCCTCCCCATCTTTCTAACACAAGTATCTCTTCCGGTTCATGTCATGGCTCCTCTCCCCACTCCCAGTAAAGATTGAACAAAGTTGGACATGCTCATGGTGTACCCATGATCTCCCCCACACACTGCAAAGTACTTTCTGTCCATGTCAGCCTAATGGAATTGCTACCAAAATCATCTCTGGCCTCCTTGTTGCTAAGCCCATCAACACCCTTTGGTGCTTTCCATTGGCATTCTACATTCCCTCAGTGTTCCCCACTTCCTCCCTAAGTCTCCACTCTCAGGGCCTCTGTGATCCTCTTCGATAACCTCGCCCCATGGGTCCAACCTCACTCTCCTTTAGAGTCCACCCTTCTGACCTTGACTTATTATCAGTGTCCCCAGGAATCTATCCTCAGCCCCTACTTCTCCTGGTGTCTGAGTAAATTCCTCCCTGACTTTCGCTGTCTTTCACAGGTTCCTATCACCCCAGGGTCCCACCAGCATTCTCTGCTCTTCCACTCCACTCTTTCAGGTGTTTCTACTCTCTGATCCCACTACAACTCAGTACGTCTGACCCCCCCCAGCTCTACTCTGAGCTGTGTGACGCAGCAGACCCCATCTGGTGGCCAGAGGTGACTGACTTACCCCACCTGTACCCCACTTACCATGTCCTGATTCTCTCTCTATCTCCCGCCTCTTCTCACTTTTTCAATGCAGGGCCGATCTTTTATTTGAATCTTTTCCTTTTTATCTCTTTGTAGCACTGGGGACTGAACCTAGGGCTCCACACACGCTTAAGTATGCACTCTTACCACTGAGATTTTATCCCTGCCCAGGACCAACATTTTATTCTGGGTTACTACAGTCAATTCCTAACTGGTGCAGTGCCAATGGTGGACTCCTAGTAACCTCTCCCTTGACCACCCTGCAGTCTGACTCATTGTCCTAAAACTGAGCCAGTAAGCATAGCCCAGGGCTAAGCCCTTCATTGTACCTCTGGCTACTTCAGCAGGGTTCCCTGAGATCAGCCTAATGTTTGTCTGTGGGTCTGCATCTGTCTCCATCAGTTGCTGGATGAAGCAAGCCTCTCTGACGACAACTGGGCTAGGTACCAATCTGTGAGTACAGCAGAATAGCATCAGGCATCTTTACATTGAAGCCTTGTTCTCCAGTCACATTTGGTTCTAGCCTAGGTCTCTGGGTCACCCAGGGGTCCTGGTGTTCCTGGCAGTGTCAGCAGTGCGCTTACTCTCCTGGAATGGGTTTCAGGTTAGACCAGTCTTCGGTTGGTCACTCACTCAGTCTCTAGGCCACCCTTACCCCAGCACATCCCACAAGCAGGACAGACTGTAGGTCAAAGGTTACATGGCTGGGTTGATGTCCCTCCACTGGAAGTCTTGCCTGCTCACAGGAGATGGCCAGTTTAGCTTATGTATCCACTATTGATAGGAGTCTTAGCTGGGGTCATCCATGTAGAGTCCTGTAAGATTCCCTTGTGCTAGGTTTTCATCTGACCTCAAAACGCCCTCCACCCCTTTCCAGTAGTCTCTTGCAATACTTTCCCCTTCTTTTCCTACCCCAACCTTATTGCTCATGTTCCGAACCCCACCCACCGTCCACTCACAAAATCTCTTCTATTTTCCCTGCCCAGGGATATCTGGGCATCTCTTATAATCCACAAACTTGATTTTAACAACAAAAATTTAGAGATTTTTATAAAAAATCCAAATTAGCTACTTTTTAAAAAATATGTCAAGGCACACACGTCTTTGTAAACATAGTTCTATACTCCTCTTGGTTTCCATCTGCTTAGAAACCTTAGCTACACTAAACAGCCACTTACCTATTAATGAGTTCCCACCCATATCTCAAAACAACTCAAGGTACTTGTTCACCTGAGCCCCAGCAGGAAGGGGAGGGGTTAAGTAGGTGAATCACCACCCTTGCCTAATCTCTGAAAAGAGAAGATGGCTCCAAGGGGGTGATTCACTCCAGGGCCACCCAGTGCCCAGTGAGAGCTGATGCTGTGATGGCTACCGCTATGTATCTATGACGATGAGCTTAGATGAACTTGGCTGCGGTAGCTAGCACTATGTATCTACGACGAAAAGCTTCGATGAACTCGGCTGTGGTGGTTCTGTGGTTTAGTTCCTTCCCTGAGCCTGTTTTTCTAGTATCCCATTGGCAGCTGAGTGACTGGCCTTCCTGCCCAAATCCATTTCTGTTCTGCTTAAGTTAACTAACATTGATGTTTATTGATTGTTTGGGCCCCAGTGACGGAATACTGTAACAGAACATAGGACCAAGCGCTGGCAAAATCTTCTGCCCTGGCTTTCCCTTTTCTCTTTCTCCTTCCTGTTTTTTTCCATCAAAGAGAATGACCCTTCATTAGAATAGGAGAAACCCAAACGAACCACAAGTCAGCTCATGAGGGACAACTATGCATCTCAACAAAGAGGGAAGTCTCAGGGTTCAGTGAAATCACACCCAGACTCCTAGGAAAGTATACTGTGGAACCAAAGAATTCTGTTCCGCCAGTTAAGAAACATGGAGAAGAAAGGAGTCACATGACATTGGCAGGTAGGGTTCTGTCTCTGGTCTCCAGAGAAGGGAAGAGCAGGACTCTTACAAAGGATGCATTCCTGCCTGCTCCCTAAATGCTGTGCTCCTTGAATGCTGTGCTCCCTGCCCCATTTCAGTGTGGATTAACATCAAGTCCAGAGCAATAGAAACAGAACTGCCTCTGCCATTCATTTTAATTCCTTTCCCAACTCTGCATTTTTCATATTCATATTACCTGATGACTAGCTAACTCATTTGAAATGGCACAAGAAGTGTAAAATTATATGCCACACAAAACCTCGTACCCTGTTGGTTGGGGTTATTCTCTGCACAGGGGAGTGGAAGGCTGCAGAAACCAGGATAGTATTTTCAAAACATACTCAACAAAATCCCCACACAAACCCCGTGAACGAGGAGCAAGCACGTGCGGAGGCTGAGGGTGAGTTCGGAAGAATCTGCAGCTGAGCTGCGTTGTGGCTCATCATCCCCAAATGATGCTCATTAAAGAACCAGTGTCACCATGCAAAGAAAGAAAACTCTAGAGATTCACAGTGGGTCCTAGTCCACTGGAGCTGGGAAGACTGGAGGATAAAAACCCCTAGTCTATTATGGTTACAGATGGCCCAAAAAACAAGGGGACTCTGTAGGAAACAATCTAACAGTGCAAAACAGCATAATCTGGCTACATATAAAGTTTAAAACTGAGCTAAGGAAACAATTAGGTAAGTCAAACTAGACTAACAATTTGACAGGAATTAGCACAAAAGCACTTAAGAGTAAATGTATCAACAGTATGGAAAGGTATTGACTGTTTTTTTAAAGAGCCAGGAGATGTGGGTGAGCCATATTCACAAAACATCAAAACTTCATGCAGATCAGGAGCCACACTTTGAATAAGGATATTGTAAGTGACAATGGAGTACCAGAGGAAGGAATGAGAAGGAACTGGATGTGGAAGACAGTATAGCCTGGAAAAGTAAGACTAGAAGAAAGTACACGATGTCTCACTCTTGTACACAAAGACTCCCTGTGAACAAAGGGATCCTAGGGTCAAAAGAAGGGAAGGTCAGTCAGCTGATGTTCAAGAGAGGCAGCAAGACTAATTTCTACCAGACAGGTCCAAGGCAGACAAAAAGGTGGAATTAAACAGAGCAGTGTTCTTCCAGAAGTTCATAACATGGAGCAAGGAGTCATTGTGTCTGGTGTTTCAGTCAAAACCCTGAATATTTGGGCATAAAACAAACAACAGTTCTGAGGTCTGGGGCTAATAATAGCACTTAAGTATAGATGGATTTTTCTGTATCACCTGGTCCCACAGCCGTTCAGTCCCAAATAAACATACATAGGCTTATATTAATTATAAACTGCTTGGTCTATTGCTCAGGCTTATTACTAACTAGCTCTTAAGACTTAAATTCACCCATAATTCTTATCTATGTTAAGCCACATGGCTTGGTGCCTTTTCTCAGTAAGGCATTCTTATCTTGTTTGCTCTGCATCTGGATTGCAACTGTGTCTCTGCCTTTGTCTTCCCAGAAGTCTTCCAGTCTGGTTGCTCTGCTTACACTTCCCACCTGGCTACTGGCCAATCAACATTTTATTAAATAAATATGAGTAACAAATCTTTATAGCATACAAAGGCATTATCCCACAGCACTAAAATGCAATGAATACTCAGAGCAAAGTCCTTTAATCTTTCCTGCATGTATTTATTTATTCTTCCATTCATTTGGGGAATTCATGTGTGCCACAGCACATGTATGAAGGTCAGAGACAACTTGCAGGAGTCATATCTCACCTTCTACTATGTGAGTCCTAGGAATTGAACTCAGGGGATAAGTTTTGAATGTGATCACCTCGCTGGCTGAGTCATCTCTCCTGCCTCTGAGACCTGATCTCCTCATCTATGTCCAAGGCTTTGACTTTAGAACTGATATAAATATTCTGTATGGTCAAGACAGCATACAGTAAGCAATTTGGGGCTGAGAAACAGTTCAGCCTTGCAAATACGTTTCAATGCCCAAAAGCCATCTTTAAAAAAATTAAAGCTAGGCATAGCGGCACATGTTTGTAATTCCAGCACTGGGGAGATGGAGTCACTGGGGCTCAGTGGCAGCCAGCCTAGCCCACGGGAGCTCCATGACAGTAAGAGATCCTATCTCAAAGGTGGACAGCACCTAAGAAAAATACAGCCCAGGTTGACTTGTAGCACACAAATATACATGGGCAGTCCTACACACACACACACACACACACACACACACACCACAAAACATAAAAAGATTCATAAGTTTTTATCTGTAGAATTGGAAACCCTTTCATTCCTTGTGTATTTATTTCAATTTACAAATTTTCTGGTTGCTCATAACCCATCTTCTCTCTCCATATCCCCCTACGTATGGCTCCTCGCATGCTTTAGATCCGAAACTCTCCCTTCGTTTTGGTCGCTGTCTATCTGGCCCTCAGGCTGAGCTGCCCAGTCAGCTCTGTCCACTCATCTCGCTGCCGCTCTGCTCCATCTAGTGGAGTGCTGATCTCTGCAGTACGATGCCAGTTTAAGGAAAAGGAAAACAGAAACGTAAGGCTCACAGTGCAGGGTTATGGACAACCACGGGAAACACGCCCACACTTAAGCTTTTATTAGGTTGGCCAAATAAAGCCCCCTTTCCCAATTCCCCAGCAGCCTGAACAGGATCCTGTAGTTTTGATTGTCTGTTTCTTTGAGAGTGTAAACGTGTGTTAAGCCAAGGAATGCAGCAGCACTGGAGTCTCCTTGCAGGACACTTCCACCAAGGACTCACCTTCTCTCTTGTGCAAGTTTCATTAGCCGAGCCCTGCTAATGTAAATTACTACTTGATAATTGTGAACTATTCTCTAGGGATGACTCAGATCGGCTTTTCCTCATGCTACATGATAGAAATTTCAAATATTAAGATAACAAAAGTATTCCTATGCTTTCTTTTTTACATTTACAGAGGTGTGGAGGACAAAAGCATGTGAACATTGATTTTCTCACAAAAAAAATGACTGCTGCTCTTTGGGAGATATATCTTAAATGCGTCTATGAGGAATGCTTTTTTATAATTGTTATAGAATGTGAAATACAGAAGAAACCTAGAGGACAGGCTGGAGAGATGGCTCAGAGGTTAGCAGCAGACAACCTGAATTCACTTCCAATTACCCATGCCAGGTGGATCACAATAGCCTATAACTCCAGCTCCAGGAAACCCAATGCTTCTGGCCTCTGTGGGCATCCACACTCACAGCGCCACACAGGCACACAGACACACAGACACACACACACACACACACACACACACAAACCTAAAATAAGATAGAATCGTAGAGCCAATGATGATACACCGCCCTTAGATACACTCTGTAGTGTGTATACATGATTCATATAATTAGTAGGTTCTAGGGCCGGGAAGGATCACACCGTCCACTGCCACTTGTGTTAACTCACAGTGATTCTGGAATCCAGAAATCACCATGTTCATGAATACAAATCACTGTTGAATTTGACAGGATCATATTTTAAACGCCCAGTGAAGAGCCTGCCTGGAGCTGACTCTGGATGGCCAGCTCCCAGGATTAAGGCTGTACCCTCCGCATGAAGTTTCTCAATTTAAAAACTGACTGCAGACAGAAACCACTGAAGTAAACTAGGAAAGTGATACAGTTCCCTCAACCATCCATGACAGTGCCCAGACATGAGAGAGACCCCATTCATTCATTCATTCATTCATTCATCCCCCAAGGTGTAGCCACAGTGTTCCTTTTAAAATATCAATCTGTTCTGCTCCATATCGGAGGATCCTTTAAAATCACCTAACGTATCCAGAGCAAAATCCAAAATTCTTCACTGGAAGTCAAGGTCCTTCATGGTTAAATTCCCGGCTGAAATGCTTCATCCTCTTCACCTAATCCCCAAGCCCCTGGCTACTGGTTTGCATTTCTCAAAAGATCAGACCTCTTCTCTAGACCCCTGGGCTGGAACGTGTGCTGATATCTCCCCACAGAACACTTGCTCTCTTTCCCCATCCTCACTGATCCTATTTAGGCTCCAGGCCTCCCTGTGTGCATCACTAGAGCAGGTCAAGTGCCCTGGTCCCTGTTTCCATGACACCAACACCCTCTCAGCTCTCAGCAACCAGACAGGAAGCCCCTAAAACTCTGCACCACTGTAGCATGCTGCCTGGAACTCGGAAACTCAGTAAGCTATCTAGATGCTTTTGCTGAATGTTTAGAAGAATACTCTGAGGCAGGAGAATACCATGCCAGAGGAAAGCAGCTACAGATCTCCCTTCATAGCAGACCTTCAAGGACACAGACAACTCTAGTCAACACAGAAATAGGAAGGAAATTCCACAAAACAGCATAACATTTCCAAACTACATAGTTATACTTGCAGGGTTGATACCGATAGAAGATACCACTGTAAGGAAGGAATTTAAGAGCCAGTGATCAGCATGGAATAACTCAGGACGATAAGTAGGATTTCTCTACTGCTCTTATTAGCTTTGATATCTATGCCATTCCCAGGGGAGAGTTTGGCTCATATATAGGAATGCTAACTTTTTTTCACCAGAGCAGAGTCTAATCAAGTGTGTAAACGCTGCAATACACCAAACGGCAAAGAAAATTAATGGTCCTCTTGTGGGCCCCTGTAGCGTCTCACCACTGGGAAGTGACTCACGCTACCAGGACAGGGGTTAGTGAGAGAGCTTGTGCAACCTAGGAACGGAATGGGAAATGGCCTTGCTTTAGGTGAAGGGTAGAGTCTGAGGGGCTTTTGGAGGAGCCTTGGAAGCAAGAAGACTTAATAGAAATATCTGGTCTGTTCCACAAAGTGCTCAAAAAACAACAACAGCAGCAACAACACACACACAAAAAAAACCCAGACAACTTATAACTTCTGTAGTTGTGCAAGAATGGATTCAAATGATACCTGAAAAATATATATGAGTAATTGTGCACAATGCATGTGATATTTTTCTGCACATATGCAAGTTAACTGTGCAAGTTTCTGTGTGTGTGTGTGTGTGTGTTTATGTGTATGCGTGTAGTAAACACCATTAACCATTTAGCAATCTTGCCAGTTCTCAACGTATATACTTTAGTTAGTTAATTCTTTTATTTGTATTAAAGAAAGAAGAATTGAAAGGTTACACATGCACGATGTTTCTGAGAGCCAATGGCCTCTCCATAAATGCAAAATTGAGAAGTCAGTGATTAGCAGTAAGAGCCAAATCCTGAAGATGTTACTGAAAACGTGAAGGAGATAACTTAGCCAGCAAGCTCTTGTGGCTTTTTAACCAATAAGTTGTAAGTAGGTGACAAGTGCGCAGGAGAGCAATGTGATGGCACGGCAGACACTCTTAGAAAGGTTGCTTACACGGGGTACTTCCTCTCTCTGCATGCGGAGTCCTCAGTGCCTGGAGTCTGGATAGCAAACCGTGAGCCAGCATGCTCCCCTCCAACAGTGACCACGGAATGACAGTCAGTGCTGAAAGTTTTGTTTCCCTCTTGTCAAGCTTGATTTTGACAACTGCTTAAACTGTTGGTGAAATGAGCACACGCACGCACGCACACACACACACACACACACACACACACACACACACACACGATGGAGTGTCATAGGAAGAGGCCCTGACCTCTGACAAATTTCAGCGGAAAACACATTTTTTTTTGCGGCCAGCTGATAAACCTTCTGCAAACAGGGGTTGATAATGGAAACCCGCTCCAGCCCTTAACTACAGTGTGTGCTGCTCTAATAAAAAGAATTAATGCAGTCAATTTGTACCACTGTTCTTGGAACAAAAAACCCTGTTTCAACCACAATCTTTTCAAGCGCTGATTGGCAGCCCTGTCCATTTCCCCTCTGCAGTGTTGTCAGGAGTCTTCAATGTGATAATGAGCCTGTCACCATATTCAAATAGCCCCGTGACAGCATGTTTTGTGAGTGTGACGTCCACTGCAAAGGGTCTGTCAAAAAGCACCTTTCAGAAAATGAAAAGAGAATGCTCTCCTGATGATAAACCTAATTTCTCCACAGATAAAAGACAGAGATTTTTCATCAGATTTTGTCAGTGTTGTGTTGCACTTATCTCTTCAAATGTTCCTGCTTTCTTTCTTTCTCTCCCTCTTTTTTTCCCCCTTAATGTACATAAATTTAGATTTGTCAGTGGTTAGGACGAAAATGATGATGAAATACGTTCTCCCTTTGAGGAAGCCGAGTCCATTGGGTTCACCACAGAAAAGAGGAGGAAAAGAAGGCTGAACCCCAAAGAATGGGAGGCCACCTTGCTGCTCACAGCCCAAGGGGTTTCTGCGTGTGGAGCTCAGATTCTGCACACTCCACAAGCCAAAGTCAAGTGTCCTTGGAAAAATATCCACCGGAAGTGTCCCCATGGGCCATTTCACCAGTGGCACGAAGAAGCTGTCACAGCGTGACTATATTGGGATGTTCCTGACTAGGGATCAGAGGGCCATTTTTTCTGTGTCTCATAAACACTGGGAAAATATTCTTCTTCTATGGCATTTCAACTTATCTAATCCTTTTGTGTGTAACTAGGATGCATGAAAGTGATGTTCAAATTATCCTATTGTAGTGTTCTTTAATATATGAATTATACTGTATATAAAAAGTATGGTTTAAAAATTAAGTTAAAAGTTAATTCAGTTGGCCCTTAAATCACCAGATCAGGATTCAGACCCAAAGGAAACATGATTCACTTCAAAACATGATAAAAAATACAATTATTAAAAGGAAAATATTTTTGAGTGGCTAAAAACTATGCTATAAAGAACCCTAGGTTTTCTAGAACATGATTTAATTCTGTCCTTTGCTTCTCCATCTGATACGGGCCAAGTCTGTGTTCAACATGAATGCAAAGTCTGGGCTAGGCATTTTCTCCAAAGGGCTCTATGCCTATGAACATGTTTGGGTTTATAAAATACAAAGGTATGTTTATCATACGTGTACACAAAATACACATACCAGTACATGTACTATGTTTACACCCCCGAACACAGCACAGGGGTTGGGACTACACATTGTGAACGCCAGGGTCTTGGATTATAAGATCGACTCATATGTACCAAAGGCAAAGGAAAAGTAGGAAGTACCTAAGGTCTGAAGAAGAAAGAAGGAGAGGATGCCGGTTCACGGAAGCCGGGAAAGGAAGAAGGAATGAGCTGGCATCTTTAAGGGCTTGAAGCAGAGACACGCATGCAAGATCTGAGAAGTTTCTGAGGGGAAAGATATAGCTAGAAATTTAAATCTAATACAGACTTCCATCTCAGCTTCTATGACGGTCAAGAACCTTATGTTGCAAAAAACAAGGGTAAAATGTAAGCTATAGTAGCACCATGTGATCTCATCAATGTAACTGAGCATTCTCAAACACATCGTTGGAGACAGGTGTATGATTCTGCTCTACAATCTCCATGTGTCCCAATAGCTCGTGGAATTGAGCCCATGTTTGCAGCCAGCTTGCCTTGTGCATTGTCTGGTCCAGGCAACTCAGAAATCTGTGTCTGGTAACAGCACTTCCAAACCTGCCACTACACTAGGAAGTTTGCTGGGATCTTCATCCTCCAACTTCACCGGACCCAGGCCTGGTTATATCTCATTTGAGTTAAGGTCCATGTGTTCCAGAAGAGCCTACCTATTAATTAAAGAAAATAGTACCTTTACATGTTTAATATCATATACTATCATACCAGGCAGTATTAAAACTCAAAGCAAAAAAAAAAAAGATATTTTTATAACATGATTTGTTCACTACCCAACAATTAGGGAAACCAAAATGATAAATTTCCTGTTGTTTGCTTGTTTTTTTTTTTCATTACAGAGTAAGAAAAGGCAGCAATGGAGGAGATACACAAAAAGCCAGAGCCTGAGGGTCAGCTATTCATTAATGGATTTAAGTTCGTCACATGGAGGAAAATGATTTAAAGCCAATACATAAAGCTGTCAACAGTTGGGCTGGCAAAATATCCTGGTTTTTTTTTTGTTTTTTTTTTTTTTTTGACTAATGCTTAAACCATTGGTTTGTTTGGGATTAAAAGAAAAAATGGAAGGATAATCTAACTGAGCTATACCCAACATTCAAAGTCCATTCCTGAACCCTGAAGATTTTCATTGTCTCTAGAAGTCACTGTCACCACAATAATCCCCTCATTAAAGCTAAAGAAATGCCGGGGTAGCATTTACAAGGACGCAAAACATTTGGAGCAGTCCTGTGCTCACGGCACCTCCAAAGGAAGGCAGGCACATTGCATAATCCCAGCAGCAAGAGCTCCTGACAGGTGGATGATTTATGCTCATAGTCAGAAGAATCGGAGGGCCTGCAGAGGAGGCAGCATGAGCAAGGCGGTGGTGAGACAGATGCTCTCAGTGGGCTTGCCGGGGCTGGCAGGCTCCAGCTAGCTCAGGTGCAACCTGGACATTTAAGTGCTGAACTCCTATTGCCCAGACTCCAACACTTGGATGTGCCATTTGTGATATTATATGCAATGTACACAATGAATAAACAGTCAGATGTGGGCCGGCACCATGTGCACACTGCATACATTCCCTACACACAGGCTGCGTGTGTGCGTGTGTGTGTGTGTGTGTGTGTGTGTGTGTGTGTGTGTGTGTGGCGGAGGGGGTGTCTATACTCGTCATCAGAGTGAAAGGAACACTCTTGGTAGAATTATTATTATGCATGTAGAAACAGTGCATAGCTTAAGGCGGCATGGCCCTGGAAATATTTAGCCCAGGTGTGGCTAGTGACGGCTGACAGGACTTCCTAACAACTGGATCAATAGTAAAGATTGCACGGTGGGATTAGGAGAAGTGCACCTCAGCAGAAAACCGACATCTCTGTCAATTATATTAATTATTTTTCAGATACATGGCATGCTTTCAAGGCGTTTCATCCTGAGAAAGCATTTGAATATTTGAGAGGAAAACAAATGGGGGACCAATAAGAAGAAGAATCCCCAAAGGAGAGCAACTGCTTCGAAATCAATCCTTAAAAAATTTTCCAGAATTCCTCTCCATGGCCCCAACAATAACAACCTGGTAAAGATTATGGTATTGGTTGAAAGGGTAGATAAACCTAATTACAGCTATTGATGACGAATTACTGCTCCTCTGATCTCTAACAGAAGGCATTAGCCAGCATCTGCGTGGTCAGCACGCACGGCTGATGGAACACCGATGGACAAGAAACTCACGCCACAGCTCCGCATAGAACTCGGATCACATGTGTTCCGTTGAGCCCAGTATGTGGAAGGCACAGATTTCAGATGCCAACAACAGGGAAAGGCATCCAGACACAAGCTCTCTGCAATGCATGTCTTTACTTTCAGCGCCCAGACATGGAAAGGTCAAAGGTAGACCTACCTGCGAGAATTAAAGACCCTGGCATCCCTTTAATTAGGTAAGAGCATTCAGAGACATGCAAATTCCCAAGAAGCCACTTTGCAGGCAAGAGTTATGTTATTCTGGGGGTGGGGGGGCAGTGGGCTTCTCTTTCAGTTATTCTCCACTAAAAGAGCATTTTTGAAAAGAACAAAATGGAATACATCCTAAGTCATTCAGAATGCCTCTGGACTTGATGGTTCTCTGGAGAGAAAAATCAGATAATCTGACGTCTTCACAACAGCATCCAAATCCCTTTCCTAACTTCATTAAGCTCCAGCACTTAAAAACCATCCGTACCAAGCACTTTAATTAGAGACAAGCCAGCACAGAAAGGGCTCAGTAGTATGTCCATCTAGGAAGTGAGACACATGGGGCGGGAGTGTGGGGGTCTGTAACTCATCAATGTGGCCAACTGATAAAGGGACAAACAGCAATGCTGACACATCTTTCCCCAGCCCTCCAAATTGATGGGATTGTGTGCCAGGGCAGAAGACAGAAAGATTGAACCATCGTGTCTGATCTCATCAGCACACTGGGCTTTTAAGGTTTTCTGCACAGAGGGGTATGGAAGAAATGAAGTTTGAAGTTCAGCTGATAGCCAAGCCATTCCTACTGAACACACCTTATTTTCCCCTTTAATTTCCTTTATTTTCTCTTTCATCCATCTTTCCTTCTTTCTCCCCGACCTCAGAAATCCTTCTACCACTACCTCATGCTTGGACATGGATACCCTTGCCACGAGATAACCTGGTACAAAACTAGCATGAAATGGCTCAGGAGCCACATGGAACTGAGACTGCATGTATTTGATAATCCATAGTCCATTCTCAGATGGAAGAAAGGAGATAGGCTAGGGAGAGAAAAAAGGAATGAAAGAAAATCAGTCTTCTCTTCAGCATGAACAGTAAAATACTTCAGCTCCCCAAGCTAGAGAAATGGCTTTGACAAAGAACTAAAGGAGTCCAGAGAGGCACCAACAGCCCAAGCTAGCCGCACCTTTAAGCTTATGTTATCTAAGCTTAAAACAGCTGTAAGTTTTCTGGGAGAAAATAAAGTGAAATGTTTTAGATAGAGGTGAAAGTCCCTTCTTCCCCAATGGTCCCTACATTTTTTATCCTGCTATTGCTGAAGGGATGCATTAGCATGTGTGAAACTGACTGTGGACACCGCACGCTACACATGGGAAAAGCAATCCCATGGACACAAGGTCATTTGGTCCATGACAGACTTTCTGCTGTCTTCCCACAATTCACAGAAGGGTTTCTATGAAAATGGCAGGTTATTCTGACCCTGCCTGTTACCTTCAGATCTCCTGGGCACTCGAATGGGCTCAGGCCAGAGCCACATAGCGCATTATCGAGGACCTCTGACCCTAGCAAGTCATGGAGAGAAAGCTATGTGAAGACATCCCAGGCCTGCTGTGAACACAGCATTCTTTCATAGCAGAGGGAAGAACAAAGCCAAAGGCAGAGCAGGGAAAGGACACTTAAGACCAAGCAGAACCAAGTGGTCCGTGGTGGAGCAAAGCAAGGTCCTAAGCATCTGGATGACAATGGGATTGGCACAGTCAAAACTGCACATGTGTCAGAAATCCAGCTGGGCATCCAAAGCATGAAGAACCTCATGACATCTGTGCAGAGGAATGGGATCAGTGGCTGAGGGCATAAGAGAGGAGACAGTGATGGGGTAACTGTCAAACTACCTCACATACATGCATGAAAATGTCACAAGCCCATTTTATAGATGATCAGTGAAAGCTAACAGAAACATTTCTAAAGGAGAAAACTTGCAAGTCATTGGCAACCCCAGATCCAACAGGTTGATACTTCCATACCAAACAACACAGAGAGGATACGCGTCCACGGGTGCCGCCATTGGCATTTGTATTAGATCCTTGATTTTTGCAAAGTATTTCAATGCTCCTGGAATTCTGTGATGTGAAAAAGAATGGCTGGCTATCAGTTCCCCCTCCATTTCCCTTAGCCTTGAGTTTCTTTCAAAATATCCAGCCTTGGATACAGCTCAGTGGGTAGAGCGCCCACTCACCACACACAAAGTCCTGGGTTCCATCCTCAGGGTCCTATAAGCAAAGCACAGTGGTGCATGGCTGCCACCCTAGCAGCTGAGAGATGGACACAGAGGAGTCCTAGGCAGTCTGGGACAGCCTGGGCTACACGAGTCCTTCTCAGAAAGAAAGAAGTAGACAAATGGTCTTCACTTTAAGTCTTAAAAGTGAGAAGACTAATGAAGTACAGTGACTTGGGTCCAGAAAACTTTCTTTGGGGACATTCTGCAGCAGTGAGGGAAGGAAGACAGAAGGGACAGGGCCTGCGAAAGCTCTGATTCCCTGCCCGTTAGCTGCTTTCCGATGTGCAAATGACTGTGGTCTCCCAGGGCTGCTTAAGAGTTCAGCTGACTCCAGCCCTGTCTCCTTCTGGATTTCAGGTTAAAATCAATGCTCCAACAGAGGCTGCTCATCAAACTCAGCAACCGTAAGTTAGTAAGCGAGGGCGGTGAGGAGGGACGAACCCTGAGCTCTATAATCTTGGCAACTTTAAAAAAGGCAAGTTTCCAAGTGACATTAAAATAGAAATAGAATTCCCTATAAGAGGGTAGAGGGCTTCCCACCTTAACAAACTTAGAATAGGTTTTCACTGCTGAAGCACAAACGAGTTAAAGATCCATTCTCGAGCTAACAGAAGATTCTCCAATATCTCTTTTGACGTTTATTGTGGGAACAGAATTCCTGGCACTTTTACTTTATCAACACTAATTTTGTTTTCTGTAGTATCCTCTTCAGACATGAACTGATGATTTCTAGGGAGTTTTAGAGAAAGTTCTGGATCATCAAGAAATGTATACTTCACAAAACACAAACCTGGACCTGTTAATAGGAAAGAATGAAAGTAATGTTGCCAATGGGTGTGGGGTCAACAGGCAACAGCTCATGCATTTCTCACAGACAGGTGCTGGCCACCACCAGCATCTCCACCACTGGACCATGGGCTACCAACAAGGGCTAGACAGAGGCCTGACTCACCCACTCACTATTCAAAGTATTTCTAGGAAACAGTAGAAACACTCTACACACAATCTTTAAGAAATAATTTTGGGGGACTGGAGAGATGGCTCAGCAGGACGGAGGAGGGATTCTCCTCTGTATGCTGTGAATATGTTTTATTGCCATTGGTTAATAACTAAATCTGTTTTGGCCAATGACTTAGCAGAGTAAAGTCAGGGAGGAAATCTGAACAGAGAGAGAGCAGGTGGAGTCAAGGAGATGCCATGTAGCTGCCAAAGGAGAAGGACTCACAAGAACCTTAGGAACCTTACTGGTAGGCCACAGCCTCATGGCAATACACAGACTGATAGACATGGGTTAATTTAAGATGGAAGAGCTAGCTCGGAATACGTTAGAGTCATTGGCCAAACAGTGTTTTAATTAATATAGTTTCTGTGAGAGTATTTGGGTCTGAACTGTTGGGGCTCATGTTCCGTTACCAGCACACACATCACACAGTTCACAAATGCCTTTAACTCCAGCTCCAGGGAATCTGACGCCCTCTTCTGGCCTCTGAGGGCACCTGCACTCACATACAGACATACACATACTTACAAGTAAAATATTTTTAAAAGAATATTCTGGTTCTGTACAGAATAATACATGCAAAATTAAGGAATATTACCAAAGAATGATTCTGGAACTTTTAAAAGCTGCAGCAGTGAAACCATCCTCTCAAATAAAGAATTCTTTGTCATGAAAGTAAGAAACATCACTGAACAGTAGCTTCCTGAAACCTCTGGACACTTGTGAGACTGAGGTTAAACTGAAATACTTGCTGATGAATATCAAGACATCACATGAGCTGCAGAGGCTCAGGTACCCAGTGGAGTCCTGGTTTCATTTCCCACATGGTTAATATCGGGAACATTATTCATAGGAATGGCAAAACATATCTCTGTTTTCCCATGTACACTCACTAACTCCTCCAACATCTACAAGGGCAATCAGATGAAAATCGATGCCATTCCCTACCCCCTCTTCCTCCTTTGTTAGTATTTTAGTATATTATCTGATGAATCAAATAAAAGGAAGTCAATGGCACATGACCACCGAATCAAACTACTAAAGTCAAATCAAATAAAGTCAATGACATATGAATACCAAATTCCACTTAGTCCTGGCCCCATATATATGAAAGAAGTGTGTGTGTGCATAATTTAGATAGTATTTTTAGTTAAAACAAATTATTTATGGAAAAACTGTTTCTGCACCCAACTTCCAAAAATGTAACTAGAAAGAATACAAAAGTGGGCTAAAAGGAAGGGTCAGCCATATTTTATTGAGCATCTGTTATGCAATCATTATTGAATTACATATCAAAAGAGATGAAAATAGAGATGGAGAAAATGTCCATCACACATCGATTCTATTTTGCTTTGTGACACATTTGGTGCACAGCAGAAAGGCAAAACTTCCTCGTATTGCCTTGGGTTCTCTAAATGCTACTGTGTAATAGGTATTGTATCAAGACCATCACATCTTGCTCCCACTTCAGCCTAAAAAACACCCCGCCAGCATATTCAAACTCCATTTCACAGGTAAAGCCTAAAAATGTAAGGTCACTGTGATTCATATGGATCAGTGGTTGACTGCTTACCTAGTGTGCTGACAGCCTGGGTTTTGATCTCCACACCACAATAGTAATTAATAATAATAATAATAATAATAATGATAATGATAATAATAAAAGTGTGTTCAAACATAAAGTTACGTGCTGGGTAGTCAGGCTGGGCTGGAGCCACCATCGCCTCCCTATTGCTATCAGCCACGTGTGGCTGTTTAACAGAATGAAAATTAAGTAATATCAAAAGTTGACTCAGCAGACATAGTGACCATATTTCAAGGATTCAAGGAATACGAATCATTTCGGTTACCTTTGACCCCAGAGTTTATGCTTCTTATTTATAGGTTCCTGTTCTGGAAAATGTGGAATCAAAGCAATAAATCATATGTAACAGACAAGAGATAAGGGTGAATTCAGAAGAGAAGTCAGAGCTCTGTGAACTGAACCCCTGTGAGCACAAGGACCATGAACTATGAGAACAGATATATCCAACGCAGTCACTCTTTTTCTTTGGGCATATGTTCCTCTCTCCATTCCCCACATTTCTTGTGGTGGATGCTCTGCATGTCACCAGGGATGGCCTCAAGTCATCCTTCAGCCTCAGCTTCCCAGGAATCTTGCAATAGGAGCATGTCACTGTTCCTGATGGTGTCATGCCCACTTTCCATTCCCACCTGCTGCTAGATAAGCTAGCAGAGATGGCGGGTGGGAGAATAGGGAGGCTGGACAAAGGCATGGCATGGACCTAGTGTGCATAAATTGGATCGAAGGGTATAAAAGATGTCTTGGGAGGAATAAGCTTCATCCCAGTACCTGATATTTATAATAGGAGGAGTAGAATGCATGGGAGAAAGCAGTAAGCAGGGGCAGTCCTTCTACAGATCAAAGCGCCAGTCAAGACTCCAGCTTCCTTCCACACACTTCACAGTCGGACAGGCATTGGTGACAACCCAATACTGAAGTGAGGGGAATCTGACATTGACCTGGCTTAAGAATCCTTGGTGAAATCAGAACCAAACCATGGCTAAAAGTAGAAGCAATGCACAAAGTTAGCGTGGCACAGGAAATAATCTCATCTTTATATCTTCTCTGCCTTTCATTCTCACACCTTCAAGAAATCTAAAACATTCAGAAAAATTAGTCTGTGTATGTTAAGATGATGTCTGAATAGTTCTGAGAGGAAACAGGAAAGTAAGAGATAGCAAAACAGAATGCTTGAGGACACAGGCTGTGACTCTGTGGCCTCCGGAGAAGCAGGGGAACCTTGGGGCACTGTCCAGAAAGGTCACAGTTTCCTAGTTTTGCCTTCCCTTCCATTTCATCTCGGTTGTTCATCTTAAAAGGAAGGTGCCTTTAACACAGTAGAAGCCGTACCAGCCACATCATAGTTCCCCACGATGCCTCCTGCTTCCCAAACCTCGTGCACATCCCCCTCTCTTGATGGCATGACCCGTGTTCGTGTCGCTCAGCCAAGTAAGGTAAAAGTGAGCCTATGAGTCAAGCTCCCCCATCTGAAGTCCCTCCCACCTGAGGGACAGCACTGACCATGCCCTGGTGTGCTGTCTACTTGGATAACATTGACTAGCAGTGGCAGGTCCTCGGCCGCTGTTCTGGTAGCCACAAAGCCACCCTGGCTCTCAGAAGGCACAATCTGCTGTTGCCTTTGGTCTGGTTTGCCAGGAAGCCCAGGATGGACTCCCCACCGGCACCATCAGGCTCAGGGAATTTGGCTACCACTAGGTACCTAGACTTCTGCCAGGTAATTGGCTTTGGGGAAGCCGCTGACCTACTCTCTACTGAGTGGCTTTTGCGGACCTGGAACCCAGCCTGCCTCTCATCATTGATCAACCTTGTCCAAGCCAGCTGGCTTGCTCCTTTGCAGACAGCTTGCCTTAGGGAAACTGGTTGGTGGCTTCTCTCTCAACCTACTAAGAGAGAGGGGGGGGAGGGAGAGAGAGAAACAGAGAAAGACAAACCCACACAGAGAGACAGACGGACAGAAAAAGAGAGACAGAGAAGGAGAGAGAACAGCCTCACTTTGACTCTGAGAGGCTGAGGAGAATCACGCTAATCCAGAATGCAGGGGGCCGGAGCTCCACTCAGATTCATTGAGGAAAGGGGCACATTAGGTATGGAACCCTTGGAAGGAAATGACTAATGAAGCACGTCACTAAAGCAGCCCTGTGAAATGCAAAAGCAGAACTTACAAAACCACATTAAATTGCAACAAGCTCATCCAAACACACACACACACACACACACACACACACACACACACACACGCCCATATCTCCCTGCATGAGAATTATGATAACATATTATCTGAAAACTTGTAAGAAAAAATACACTAAGCCCAACCCTATCCCCCCCCAGCGCCCCCACCACTTACTCTATGGCTTTTCTCCAAGCAAATGGTGAAGCAGGTTTCCCTACCCCCTTGGGGCAGAATCCTTTGGAGATATTTTATAATTCAAAAGGAATAAAACTGTAACCTATTAGATCAATGTTGGCTTCTGACTTCATGCTCACCAGTGGAAATGACGAATAGAGAACAATCAAACAAATGATTAGCTTTTAATAGTGTTCTAATTAATAAGAGAGGAAAAGAGTGGGGAAATTTATACTCTATGATTTCCTCTTCTTCTGTGTCCTGTAGGACAGGAAGCATGTTCTTGGAAGAATTCTTAGTGTTGCTTTAGTTAGCACACTTGCTATCTCACTTCAAGGTTAAATGATTTTTTAAAAATAAAGTATATCTAAATATACAATTGTCTCTGGGACTCAGAAGAGCACAGAATTTATGTAATTTTATCATGGAATTTTATATACAGGAATGGGCAAGTCTCTAAAATATCAGTATTTAAATTTTCCTCCTTTATAAAATGGATTAGATTTGAATATCCCAGCTACACATCATGGGCAGATCTTCAACTACCAAGGTAGAAAGCACTCAAATATATTCCACTCTACAAAGTCTCACTGGACAGAGTGTTTCTTAGGTTCAAGTTCTAGAACTGTCCCAAAGAAATTTTGTTACAGGGTGAAACTATCTTCTCTGCTGCAGTTTGGATTGAGATACAATGTCACAGACTATCTGACATAGACAGAGACCTGTGAAAAGGGATTTGAGGAAAAACCACAACTTGAGCATTCCTGGTTTGCCTCACATAACTTAGAGATGTTCCATTATTCCAAAGTTGGCCAAGGTACAGCTCTACAGTAGAGTTCTTGCCTCCCACGTGAGATGCTCTGGCTGGTTTTCATCTCCAGACAGGAAAAAAAATGAATACATAAAGCACAAAACAACAAAATATTATTTTAAAGTTCATATAGAAATCTGAAGGACCCCAGAGTGGGAAGTCCATCCAAAATATATTCATGTCTAACCCTCACATGACATCTGGAATTCTTCTAATTAAAACATCTCTCCTAATGCAGTACACGTCTTACTGTATTCTGGATACTAAGAACATCAAGTACCCAGGTCTGGTGGTGCAAGCCTTTAATCCCAGCATTCAGGAGACTGGGGAGGGGCAGATCTCTGTGAGTTTGGTCTATATAGAGAGCTCTAGGCCAGCCAGGGCCACATAGTGAGACCCTGTCTCAAGCAAACAAACAAAACAACAAAAACTCAAAGTACCCAAGTTAGTTCAAATCCCGCAATAACAAAAGGTGGGTATTTTAAATAGTTTTTTAAGAGCTCGGTATCTCATAATCCATAGCCTCTGCAGGGTTACAAGTAGCTGGGCCTGAAGTATATGCCTGTCATCTCACACTTGGGAGACAGATTCAGAGAGATTCCTTAGGCTAATGATTAAATTCCAGGCTAGCCTGAGCTACCCAGTGAGTTCTACACTGGCTTGGGATAGCATGTAAGACCACTGCCCTCCCCAAAAATATAAAAAGAAAAAAATTTCATTCTGAGTTAAATATATACTTAATATCCCTATAATTCATAAGGAAAAAAACTATTAGATAAGCAGGATGAATGGGACCCAGTGTCACCACTGTAAATTCAAGCTCCCTGGACAGTGGAAGAAATTTGGGAAATAAATGATTTCTGTAAGCATCTCTTCTTCTGTGCAAGGGGGAGACCTACTGGGTGTTGGGGGAGGAGGGGAAGCACTTACTGGGTGTGGGGGGAAGCACCTACTGGGTGTGGGGGAGGATGATCATTGTATGGACTAGCTAGAAAAACAAGAATCCAGTCACAGAACACAGCATACAGCCTAAGGCATTAAATCCTCAAGAAGTGGTGACTAGTTGTTACCTTCGACATCTTCCCTATTCATTTTGAGACAGACTATTCCAGTTGGAAACCCACAAAAACACTTTTTAAAAGAAGAAAGAAAAAAAAGGAAGAAAGAAAAAGAAAAGAGGCCATCCAGTAACATAATGTCTATACACGGAATAAGTTTTTTGTGGTACCTTAGCTACATTCCCAAATGGCTTGAATGTCAAGACAAAGCTCAGAGACAAGGTGCTCTCTGCCACTGCCTGTATTATAACTTGGGAGTTGTGTTTAATGTTCTGCATTAATGAGGGGACTGCTTGGGACGGGCTTACAACTGTGTCTGCAGGAAACACCAGGGAGGTCAATGTAGTTCTATTAACTGTCACCCAGTGCAGAAATATTTTCCGTGAATACCATTAAAGCCTTCTCCTCTCCTTTGTTCTGCTTTTTGAAGGCAGTAGGAACCCAAACTTCCCTAGCAATAATTTCTGTTTTAGACTTGGCAGCATAATGATATTAGACTTGAGGGGGGAAAAATCACCTTGGCAATGTCTTCTCGGGAGATTTTTTTAAAATTGTTTTTTACAAAAGAGATTTTGTTAGGATAAATTACTAAGTAGTCTCATTCAGGAGGTAAAAACAAACCCACTTGTTACTAAATGACCCTGGTAGCTTTCTGTTTTTTAAGAACAGAAACTGCCTGGAAAACGCTGCACCCTCTAAATGGCCATGTGATTGCAATGGCAAACGTGGAAGTGAGGGGCAATTAGAGAAAGGACTGCTCTGTGTGCTGCCTGCTGATAGGGCAAACCTAGAAGATGCTTCTGGCTCCCTGGCCATGGATAGATCAGGCAGGAGCTGGGGCTGAAGAAGAAAGTGCCTTGGGACCATTCTTCTTTATATTCTGGGGCACAGGACAGCTGAACAGAGAGACAGAATCAGCAGCTATGTACTCGATCCCTAACTTGAGCTCCGTCCCACATATCTGTGCACACACTTCTCTCTCTCTCAGGGTTGGAAATAGGAGTTTTACACCCTGAGATGATTGGTTATCACTCGGAAGACCCTCTCAACCCAGTAACAGCCACCCCATCTTCCATACTGCCGTGATCCCATCTGAGTATTAACTCAGTCCTATAACTGCATAGGTCAAAGTAAAAGTTGAAGGTTTTATGTTGTAAATGAATTGGGAATTCTGGATGCATTTAAGATCTATCAGTCCGGAAACTTAGCCAGATAGACATGGCATGGCCCTGTTAAGACATGTCATCCTTGAGGTTGCCATTGATGATCTAAAGCTCCTCCAACTCAGCATCCAGAAGTCACACTCTAGGTCTGGGGCTATAGCTGAGTGATAGAGTGGTGCTAGATCCTAACTCTCTAACTACATCAAATAAAGACTGATAAGAGAGAAGGAGAAGAGGAAGGAGGGGAAGGATAAGAAGGAATGGGAGGAAGGAAAGAAGACAAAAAGAGGAGAAGAGGAGGAAGGAGAAGAGGAGGAAGGGGGAAGAGAAGGAAAAATGGAAAAGGAGGAGAAAATGAGGAGGAGGAGTGCTGTAGGATAATGTTCTTGTTTAATAAAACACTAATTGGTTTTATACTCCAGACAGGAAGTGTAGGAGATTAAGAGCAATAGGAAGAGGAAAGGCAGAGACACAGTTATGAGCCAGACACAGAAGCAAGGTAAGAATGCCTTACTGAGAAAAGGTACTAAGCCACACAGTTAAACATAGATAAGAATTATGGGTTAATTTAAGTAGTAAGAGTAACTAAGTAATACGCCTGAGCCTAGAGGGCAAACAGCGTGTAATTAATATAAGCTTCTGTGTGTTTCTTTGGGACTGAATGGCTGCAGGACCAAGTGGGACAGAAACTTTCACCTACAGAAGAGCAGGAAGAAATGCAGATGACCAGGTCATGAACCCCTTACCTGGATTAGTCCCCATCAATGACTATCTCTTCGGCTGTCCCATCTACTTCCAAGTGGTATTAAGAAATTAATATTCTAAATCAAAGTCCATTCCTATGAAGGGGGAACTTGTATTGGTATGTATAATGAAAAAAAGATAGTTTGTTTTCTTTTTTAAAAAAACAAGAAACAAAAAACCCGTTTGAAAACATTTCCAGTTTTGGCAGAATTAATAGAATAGTACAAATCATCCATTGCTATTGCACCATGGCCCTATTGCACTTCTAACTTCATCGTCATCATCATTGTCACCACCATCATTGTCACCATCATCATCGTCATTGTCACTACCATCATCGTCACCATCATCATCATCATCGTCACCACCGTCATCGTCACCATCATCATCATCATTATCATTGTCACCACCATCATCATCACCATCGTAATCATAATCCCTACCCTTGTTATCACAGTGTCTGGAAGCCATATGCTAGGATAATGCTCTTGCAAGCATGATGTCTTTTGGAAACCGAACCTGCATGATGTCAGAAGAGAAGGGGTAAGTATGCGTGCACCTGCTTCCAGGCACAGAAGACCACACAGAGTCTCAGAACCTAATAGTCTTGCTCACTCCCACGCAGGGAGTAGGAGAGTCAGACACAATGAGTATAGTGCAGAGTCTTGTCAGGTGCCAGGGAAAAAAATGATGGACCACATGTTGAAATTTATCAACACGAGTTTCTTCCCTGTGGCTTTCTCCTACAAAGCCACCTCTTCCTTCCTTTTCTTGGACCTCTCTTCCCCCCTTTCCTCCATGCTGAAGCTGAACAAGTATGAGAAGCATTCTTCGTGCATAATGTTGTTGAGGAAAATATCTGGTTGCGTAGAAGTCTCTATTCCATTTTAAAACAGGGAAAAGTGGGAGAAGTCTTGGTGCTTAAGTACTTACCTTGCAAGCATGAGGACGAGAGTTCAAATACCCAGAAACCCAAGTAAATGCCATGACCTGCCTATAATTTGGGGCTTCATGGAGAGACCCTGTCTTAATGTAAAAGACTCAGAAGTGGAACTGAGTAGGGTTCCAGATGTCAACCACGGGCCTCCAATTGCACCAGCACACATAAGCACCCATCTGCATTTTCATACATGCAAAAACAAATATCCACACACATCCATATACTGCAAACACACACAAAACTGGGGAGACGTAAAACGATACTGGGATCCTTTCTGTTTGATCTGCACACAGATTAAGATTAAGCTGTCTCATGAACACTGGAACGACATTTCCCTTACAGTTGTTCCAGATGTTCTCATGTGAAAATCCTGGAAAGACACTCTGGAAGCCACTAACATCATCACAGAGGGCACGTTTTACATGAAACAGGATCATGTAGCAGGTCAATATGATATGCATGTTTGTATACTTCATATACATATACACGTGATGCCCAGATTCAGGCTCCTGGCATTTCCTGCTGATCGTAGTCCAGAATGTGGCCACTGAGCTTGGAAACTCTTGCTAATCATAAGAAGCCCTACAGGCAAAATCCAGCAAGTTGGGTAAATGTCAAAACTCATCACTCTTCTACGAAGCAAATCTAAGCAGCCATTGAAACTCAAAGCCTTGAGTCTAGGTCCACCTGACCCCAAAGGCTGAGTCTTACTGTCTCTGGCAACATTAGCTGACAGAAGAGTGCTCCTTTCTCTGGGCCACAGGGCATTCTGAGTGGAGAATATCTGGTCCCTTCTTGGTTGCAATACTGAGGATGGAATCTAGGAAGCAGCATCGGTTAAACTGTCCACACCACCCCATGCAGTATCTTCTTCAGTATCCACAACTCAGATCTTGAACCTCATAGTTAAAAAGCTTCCGTAGCAGGTTTGACTTTTTTCTGGGGTAGGGAAGTGAGGGGGTGGATTGTCTTGGTTTTGGTTTCTTGAAAGTGGGTCTAATGTATCTCATGCCAGCCCTGAACTGATCCTCCTACTTCTGTCCCTCAAGCGCTGGGACTACAGGCACGTGCGACCACACGCAGCCCTAGTAGTTCTTGCTGTTACTTTGTTTGTTTGTTTTAATGTCAAAAACAGAGCAAACTCTCTTGGAATAGAACAGTGAAGTTGGTACACTGTATTGCCTGATTTGTTCATACTTTGCATGGACCCTGGCATGACTAGGGAATATGTTGCACATGATGCTAGAATAAGAAAAGGCATGGAGTGCCAGGGGTTAATCCCAGAACAGGAGGTAGAAGCAGGAAGAAGATTCATGAGTTTGGTGCCAGCTCCTTCTCCAAAGTATAATCCTGGACAGTCAGGGCTACTTACTGAGATTCTGTCTTAGGAAAGGAAACACACACACATACACACACACACACACACACACGTGCACACACAAGCATACAAGTGCGCATACACAAACACACAAAGAACAATAACAACAAACCAAAAAGCACTTGTCAGTGTAAAAGTCTTTATGCCAATGACAGTTAAATTCCCTTCAAGTCTTTATCCAATGGAGTCTCTCCCTCCACGAACTTATTATGACTTTCTCAGAATGGCTTTCTTTGTGATCAACAAAGAGAAGCCAAACCAGTGTGCAATGAGATAGCGTTTACATGACCAAGGAGATGGCACTAATTAAAAGTACATCCTTTGAAAAACCAAAAAAAAAAAAAAAAATTACATCTTGACCAGATACTTCACAGGTCCACTCTGACTAATTCGGAGGGACAGCAGATCTGTTACAGATATGTTTCCTCTGACATACAATATGGAACAATACTGGAAAAATGATGCTGGTCCATTAGGACACTTACCATGCGGACACTCCCCAGCACAGGAGAGCAGCGAGAAAGACAAGCTTGCTAGCCCGCCAGATGGCGCAGACACAGTAGAATTTGCTCAACAGCACTTCTCTAAGCTTTGTTATTGTGTGACATTTTCTCCCCTCTCCAACACAAGTATTGACTAGAACCCTTTTTTTTGTTTCAACTGGTATTTTTTGATATGAATGAGCATGTTCCTCTGTGTGTGTTCCTGTGAGTATATATG